>PVLA01010743.1:0-60266 GCA_004027455.1 Hydrochoerus hydrochaeris
GGTGAAATGTTGAAATGGTTTTAGACCCTTTGGGCTAGCACTCAAATCCATGGAGGTTTTACCTGGTGAAGGAAGTTCCCTCCAAGCCCTAGTTTTGCTATTCTAAATTGACCTATATTTGCATATCAATAGCAAGCTGACTGCCTGTGGCAGCAAAGACAACCTCTCTAATTAACATATCTTTTGTAATGGCTAAACTGCCAGAGGCCTGATCTGTGCACAATTTAAAAATGTTTTCTTTTCACAACAAATAATTTGCTGGCCTTAAACATACTTTAGCTATTTCTTCCCAATCATTTGAGGCCACAATCTGTCATCTCAGATGTTTTACAAACCCCAAGGCAAATGAATCTGGGGGAGAATTGAGGAAAGCACCCCCACTGTTTGGTGGGCCCTAGGCAGGTTTGTTATAGGCTCTTTTTTTTCCTCTCACATCAGTTTTCCCTAACTTGAGCCCACCTCACTCTAGGACTTTACTCTCTAAAAGTCCCTAGAAAAGAGAGAATCCTCAGCAACCTGCTCAGTATCCCTTTTATCCCTCTCTGAGTCATAATCTTTTATTTTCTCAATAAATACATCTTATTTTTAACCTCCATTGTTCCTAAAATCCATCCTAAGATTTTATAGAACATGAAATCATACCTGACATAGTAGGTTGGCACTTTAATTTCCCTACATCACTAGTGGCTGTTTGGCCCCCACAGATGTAAGCAAAATAACTTTTAGTAACCTCCCTCTACAATGAAATCAAGTAGCTGTGTGTTTTTTTTTTCCAATATAGAGAGTAAAGTGTTTTTCTATATTGGGGAGAGTCAATGCAGGGGCAGATAACAGGGCCTTTTTGACCTGATCGAAGACCTGTTGTTGGTCGGCACCCCAGGTAAAAGTGGCATCTCCCTTTAGGAGGGGATGGAAGGGAGCAGCCAAGGAGGTGAACCACAGGATCCATAGGTGGGAATCCCACAGTTCCCAGAAATTCCAGCAATTGTCTCTTATTCGTGGGTGGGGTCCTCTCCGCCCCTCTCCATCTCGGCCCCGTGCCGCCCCGCCACAGTGACGAGTAGGAGGGCCCATGTAGTTAACTCAGAGGTTTGCCAGATGCGCCGTGCACCCGTGCGTGGGTCATGGCGGATCGCCGATGTTCGCGGAGTTGGGATGGGGTCCTCCCCACCCCCTCTCTGTTTCGGCCCCATGCCGCCCCTCCCCCGCCCCCCGAAGGGACTGGAGTAGGAGAGAGGAGGGGGGTGAGAGGGAGGAGGTGCCCCGGAGCCCAATAGGATTAAGTCGGACTGCGGAATGCGACACGGTTGGGGATGGAGCAGGTTGAGATTTTATGGGTAAGAGAGTGACGGGCTCCAGTAAAGCCGGAGTTAAAAAGGGGCTTACCCATTTCGGGGGATCTTCACAAAAGTCTTGCCACACCACAATGTAAGGTTGTTGGTCAGGATGTCCCTGTCCCCAAGGATGGAAGATTACAATCCTAATCGCTTGGATAAGGAGGAGTTGGAAAGTTCCCTCTGGCAGCCATCCCACCTGAAATGTAGGTCACTCTGACGAGCAGAACGTGTGCCATTTACCTTTTTTGACAAGTAAAGAAAGATTATGAGCCCTCTCTCATATTTCCAACCAATGATCTAGAGTAAGAGAGAGAGGGGTAGATGTTGTCTGTCCCATGGTGGGTGCTGTGGAGCAAAATAAGGTTAGTGGCACCAAACAAACAAAGACAAACACTGAGACCAAGACAACAAACAAATGTCGGCTTAACAACTAATGGTGATTCCACTGCAAAATAGGCAAAAACTTCCCCAGAGGAGGAGACAGGATCTGAGGAACGACTAATGGTGACCCCACCACAAAATAGACTCAAAAGAGCCTACAATCCCCAGGGCATCCCCTGGGGAAGTGACTTGTGACACAGAAGCCTGGAGGCAAGTCACTTGGACCAAGAGCTCACGCGTCTTGGTGCCAGTCACAACAAAACTAGCGATCGCAAAGTGAAAGACAAAGACAGACAGAAAGAGAGAGAGAAACGGCCATACTCACCCCGAGAGGTGGCTGTTGAAGTCTCCCGATGCAGGGGGTTGTCCCTATCTCAGTGGGACTTCCAATGTGAGAATTGAGATGCCCGCCGCATGTAGGAAGAAGTCAACAGACACCATCTCATGCAATAGGCAAGGGGTTTTATTGTCCAAGCATGCATGGGGATCAATGAACACGCAGGAACAGAGAGCCACGAGGTGTGCCAGAGCATGGCTTTTAAAACTACCGAACAAAGGAAGGCAGGGCTTTGGCAAGCACAGTTACAGAAGCAGAAGGCATTGGTTAGTTTAAATGGCTTTCTACATTCATTGGAGGGGGCATCTATAGGGTGGTCTAGAGTTGGGCGGCGAAGGGTGCTTCCTAATATGGGCAGCAGATGCCCAGGGAAGATACATTCCATAAATACCTTAAACATGGAATGGGGCTGTTTCTACCTCGCAACCCAGGTTTTCTAGTCAGCTTTATCCTAGTCTGAATTTAACCTAGGCAGCTTTAAACTATAATGGCTCAATTCCCGGAATAATGGGGGGAGATGAGCAGCATGGAGCAGTATAGACCATGCACTGTTAATAAGAGAAAATTTTCTCTTACACTGTCTCATTTCTACCATGTCTTCATGATAAGACAGTTCTAATGAATTGACTTGATTCATTATTTGGAGACATCCTTGAAGTGACTCCAAGATCCTGCTCACTGCCTGCACTTTCCTCAGTTTCTCTGCCCCTTGTTGGACTATTAAAAATAGTCTGATCCAGAGAAGTCTTTGTCTTAGCCCTCAGAGCCTCAAGCTTAATTAAAGGGTTTTGACCCTCCCAGTGCCCCAAAATCATTTACAATTGTCTCTCTTTATTTTAACCTCCATCACACACTCATTTGGAAGATCAGGGATCTAGGTCAGGACCTGAAAACTGGTACCTGGATCAGGGACCTGAAATCCTTGGACTAGGAATTTTAGCCTGAATGAGTAAGTCCACCCAGAGTGGAAAAGTTTGGATATGGAGGTTTTCACAGCAAGAAAACTTTGCTGGGGGTGCCTAGAGAGAAGAGAGGGAAGAAAAAAGTGTGAGTCTTCCCACTGTGAAAAGTCATTTTATCTGGGAGTAAAATATGGGGCAAAAGGTTTCAGCAGAGGAGCAAAGTTATTTACAACTAGTCCAAAGCCTGCTTAAGTGCTCAGGGGCTCATGTGCCAAAGAAAGACTTAAAATAATGTTAACAGAGCTAACCAAATATAATCCATGGTTTCCTCAAACAGGCACTATAGAAATTGATATTTGGGAAAGAGTTGGAAAAAAGCTTACAAAGGCACACAAGGCAGGACAAATCAGTTCCCCTGAGATGTTCTCAACTTGGAATCTGGTCCATTCATTTTTAAGTCCCTTAAAGAGCTCACTCTCTGATTCAGAAACCAAGGGAAAAAGAAAGCTCCCTGCTGAGGCACCTACCACCAAAACAAAATCCTTAAAAGGATCACTTCAGCAGGAGAAGGAGGCTTTACAAAAAATATCTCATATGGCTCTAACCAAAAACTTACAGGTAGTATGGGAAGAGGTAGCTGCAAGGGGAGAGAATGACACTCTCCCCACTTGCTTCCCAGTTGGAATTGAAAGAGATGCTAATGATCAGGAGTATTGTGTTCATAGGCCTTTTGAAATACAACAGTTAAAAAATCTTAAACAAAATGTGATTAACAATGGAGTCCAAAGTCCATTTACTGTGGGACTTTTGCAAAATGTTTTGGGTACATAGCAATTGACACCTTATGATATCAAGCATTTGGCACAAACATGCCTGTCTCCTGCTCAATTCCTTCATTTTGATGTAAAGCTAAAAACTCTTGTTTCAGAGCAGACTCATAAAAACAGGACTGGTCCCAACCCATGTCCAGCAATAAATGAGGAAATGCTTTCTGGGACATGAATATATGCAACACATGACAAGCAGATCCAATGCCCTGAGGAACATTATCCACAATTGACACAATTAGTAAAAATGGCATGGATGACTATTCCAGAGGACGGGGCTCTGGTGATGTCCTTTTTACATATTCAGCAAGGACCCCAGAATCCTTTACTCAATTTGTGGCAAAATTACAAGAAGCTGTTTGCAAACAGGTATCAAACACAGAAGCTGTGAACATTTTAACTTTAAAATTAGCATATGAAAATGCTAATCAGGATTGTAAACAGGCTTTAAATCCTGTAAAGTCAACTAATGATTTAACAACATATATTCGAGCATATCAGGACATTGGAACTGAGTCTTATAAGACAACTATGATGGCTCAGGTTATGACTGGTTTTGCAAAATGCAAAAGGGAATAATGTAAGATGTTTTAATTGTGGAAAAATGAGACATATTAGAAAAAAATTGCACAGTTCCTGTCAAATCTGAAAGGAAAGATACTGCAGCTGCAGCACGGCAAGTGAAAAGCACCTCTGGTGAGGAAGGCTCAGGTTCTGTGCCTGCACTCTGTCCAAGATGCCATAATGGGAGGTATTGGGCCAAATATTGTCATTCTAAATTACTAAGGATGGTACACCATTGCCAAAAGATGAGATGAGGCCCTTTCTTCAGGCTGGCAAAACAATAGAGGAGGCACAGCCTATGAATCAAAGCCTTACTTAACTTTACCCAGTGCAAACTCACCAGCAGGTTTAAGAGCAACATCAAAGGTGGCTCCCTGGAGAGACATTGACTCACTCACTGCGGGAACAAGCCAAAGGGCAGCGCTAAATCTTCCTGCAGCTTGCAAAATCACTCTCCTTGGAGGTGACAAGCCCACTCCAATTCCCACAGGAATTTGGGGCCCCCCACCTGAAGGAACAGATTGTCTTGTACTGGAAAAGGCTGATCTAAATGTAGAAGGAATAACTATTGTACCTAGTGTGATTGATGGTGATTGTAGAAATGAAATACAAGTTATTGCATATGCTATGGACATCTGGGTTTTTGAAGGGGGAATTTATGTGGCACAGTTGATTTTATTACCTGTAGAAAAACCTTCTTTTGGTAAGAACAGAGAAATGGACTTAAGTACCTGATCCAGCTGTTTTTACAAAACAAAAGGGAGGAGATGCTGGAGACCACTACTAAGTGGCTCTGAGAAGGATTTAAATTTTACTAATTGGCTTTCTATGCTTATCTGTGAGACTGTCCTAGGCCTCAGCTCCTTTTCTGGTGAAGGCAGCTGATTCATAGTAAATGAACCTTTATGAATCACTGATCTTGGCTGAGGTTTGTAGTAACCAATGAGGCCAAAGACATCTCAATTTCAGCTTCTCCCTCACTGAGCCAGTTGCTGGTGGAAAAGCCCTGCTTCTAGTGCCTCCCACCTGATACCAACAGCTGCTGACTGCTGTTTAGTGACATTGTTATGTCCCTAGGCTCTGCAGTCACCAACATCCAATAGCCTACATTAAGACATCTTAGTCTGAGATGTCTAGATTTCTATGATCCTACTGGTTTCTGAATTATAAGACCATAATTTGATATCCATTTACTCAGTTTTGATTATTTTCTTTCTTTTTGAAAATTACATATTGATAAATTTTAATTGTATGTATTTGTAGGCTATCTTTTCCAGGCCATGGTGTCTCCTCCTTTATCTAAAAGCCAGGAGCATGTGCAGTGACTGGAGTGAAGGCAGGGCTCTATACTCACTGCATGGGCTCCTGTGGGAATGGAGAGTGACAGCCACACAGTCAGCAAAGACCCCACCAGCCAGCCAGGAAGTACACTGAGTCAGACTGTCCAAGTCCATTTAGGGACAAGGGGGCAAAGCAAAGTGAGGGACAGGTGTAGACAGCTGCTGACTGAGCTGTACACCCTCCAGCCAGCATGGGGAAAAATGAGGGGCAGGTAATTCCTAGGAGAAGGTAATTGACTCACAGACACCTTGAATGTGAGTGGAAACAGGGATGAGGATGGAAGGAAATAAAAGTGAGCCCCCTGCTGTGCTGGGCACCACCTTCTCCCACGGTGCACACATCCTGGTATTTGTAGAGAGGTCTCCTGAGTTTGGGGGAAGGTGCTGGGAAAAGGAAGAAACCCAAGGCAGATGCTTTGCAATGGGGATTTCAGGGTCACACAGCAACCTGGATGTCATGTCAGTATTCATACATTACAGGTAAGAAACAGAAGCCACAGAGTTTATGAGCTGTGGTTTGACTCTAGTCCCAGGCATAACAGCACTTGAGTAAGAAGGAAGGTTTCTGGGGGTAGAGTCAGAGCAAAAGTGAATTGGCATCTGACTTGGCAAGAGGTGTTGCATGCACACCTGGTGTCCCAACCAAGCATTGAGAGTCATATTTAGGAACAGGTGTGGGAGCATCAAAGAAATGCATGAAGCAGTGATAGACTTCTGTGCCAAAGCTTCGAAAGCCTCAATTGTGTCTCCAGCCTCCCAATGTGCTGCTTTACATTTTGGTCCAGGGACAATGGACTCTGTGTGTGGACAAGTGATTATTAGCAGATGCAAATTTTTTATTAATTCTTAGTACTCCACATATGGTGTTAGCTCTGAATTACAGAGTTTTCAGAGCATGAGACAGTTTCCAGAGGCTTTGAGGTATTTAAGATTTAGGAATCAAAATAAAGCTGGCCATTGATTGGTGAAGTTATCTCTAGCTTCTGAGGGCTAAGAATTCTGCCAGAAACTGGTCAGGAACAGCACATGTGCTCCCACTTTACTCTCTGCAGACAGGAATTAAACTTGTCAGAATTCCAATAACATCTTAATGGGCTTATAAATATAAATTTTGGGATTGTAAGGAAGACTGAAAGAGGGATTATGATATTTGGATTGCATTGTTCTATATTGGGGATTGCAATAATCAGGATCACAGAACAGAGGGGTCTGAGGTAAGAGATGGCCAGTACCCGGGGGAATTGGAAAGGACTGAAAGGAGAAAGTCAGGAAGGATGAGTGAGAAACACCCAGACAGACTAGGAATGCAAGGACCACATGGGAGGAAGAGGCATTCATCATGATTTGTCAATACATCTGCTTCCTGTTAGAATGCATTTCTTTTGATTGGAATATATAAGGGCTCCAAAAAACTCCACCTCTATTTTCTACACTAAATGTGAAAACAAGCTGAAGCTGTAACATAACCAGGTCTTTCACAGACCTTCAGAGAGCAGAGTATACAGATTTACAAGTTCTTCTAGGACAGAAGGGACCCGTGGCTGCAGTATTTGTAGATGGAGAGTAAACCACAGACTGAGGAAAAGAGAAATAATCATAGTGTAATAAACTTCTAAGGGAGGCAGACATGAGTTTGTGTCCTGCAGCCCCTGCCCTCCTGCTCCAGTTCCTTCTGAGAGCTTTGTAGTGACTGAAGCAACTCTCGAGAAATGTTCTTGCTGTTCTTAGGAAAACAAGTGCAGGGCAGTGGCAGATGAATGACAGAGAGGAGCAGGGTACAGCTATTCCTGAAGACACACTGACGCTCTCTCAACCCTGCTCAGCCATAAACTGCATTGCCTCAGTCTAAGTCTCTGCAAGCAGTTACATACTTTAGCCTCCACTGTTCCTCGAAACAGTGTCTAAAATGTAATAAAAAAATATAGAACAATTTAGTGAAGCTATCTGCTTTACAATCAGAGGCAAAAGTGTAGCTATTACAAAGGTACAATGAAATAACAAGAACTTTAAAATGATAATTTAATACATTTAAGGGATTCAGAGAGGTAGAGATAAATAACATGTTAATAGAGTGTAAATTATTGTGTAAAATTAAATATAAAAAAGAGTCAGATACTTTCAAACTGAAATCTTTTGTATTATAAATAAAAATTTATATCAAAAAGCATTAGAGCTGTGGATTTAGCTCAGCGGCATAAGGGCCTGCCTGGGAAGTGCAAGGCATGAGTTCCATCCCAGTACAAAAATGGAAGAAAGAGAGAGAGAAAGAAAGAAAGAAAGAAAGAAAGAAAGAAAGAAAGAAAGAAAGAAAGAAAAAAGTATTAGAGCAAACTGGGCACAGTAGAAGGAAAGACTAGTGAAAATGGATGAAAAGAATCATCTGATCTGAAACAGATAAAGATATTTGTAACCAAGTAATCATCTGACATTATTGTGTGTAAAAACTAAGCTCAACTATTTCAAAGAAAGATACATTATGATAGCTACTGTTAATATCCAATTGTATTGTCATGAAGTGCTGTGTTGCTTACATTGTTCTGTTCTGATCTGCTTAGATTTGTCCTCTTTTGTTTTATTCTCTTTAAAATAAAAGAAATTTAAAAAGTAATCATCTGAGCCTTGTGAGAAATCTATGATGAGTCTCAGAAGAAGACAAGTTGCAGCAGAAGAAATTTTGGAAGGGTAATATTCAAGAATATTCTAAAACTTATCAAGAACATTATCCTCCAGATTCAAGAATTTTAATAATCTTTAATAAAGTAAAATAAAAAAAACCATGCTTCATAATAGTCAAACTATAAATGAGCAAAAATAAAATCTTTAAGGCCACCAACTAAAAGACAGCACCTAATCCAACAAGAATAATAACATTAGGATGATGAGTTATATCTCCTAAAATTTAAGCAAGTCCAAGGGATGATGGAAAAATAATTTTCCAATGTGAAAGAAAAATAATGAACTTCAAAATTTTGCACCACAAAACCACAGCAATTTTTCCTGAAGACCTGGTCCACAAGAAATGCTAAGAGGATTTGCAGGCTGGAAGGGAAATCATATTACACACAAAATATGTGTGTAATATTGGTGAGCATGCAAAAATGCAAACCTGAGGATAATTAAAAATTATATTTGCATTGGATAGAAACTATTGACTAATGTAAAAATTACATCAATATTTTTGGGTTTATCTATTTCTTTCTTTCTTATTTTTTGGTACTGGGGATTAAACTTACAACCTTGTGCTTGACAGGCAGGCACTTATGCCACTGAGCTAAATCCCCAGCCTTGGGTTTATTTCTTATGTAGAAATGAAATATGCAAAAGCAGTACCACATGAAGGGTTTGGTTACAATCATGAGTCTGCCAGCAAGGGCCCTGCCCTCACTGAACAGCACACCAATGCACCACAAGTGTTTTCAGTTGTCCCTGAGGGCTAGAGAAGCCTTGGAATTTGCTACCCATCCATCTCCCCATGCAGCTTCCCAGTCTGGATGCTAGAAAGGTGTTGAGACACAGACATCTTTAAAACTGGGCTCCAGGATTCTCTTCTCAACACACATCCTGTCACATGGAGAAAAGTCAGGAAGAAAGTGGAGAAGGGGAACTCCATCCAGGGTATTGCTGGCCTGACAGAAGGGCAGAAATTCCAAGCAACACCGTACTTTTTAATGTCCCTTGGAAGCACTGTCTCATGGGCTAGCTAGGAGACAGCACCTAAGCACTTCTCTTCCTAACTGAAGAAGAGAAGAAAGGGCTTCTGCCTTGCTGCCCAAGGCTCCAACTCTGAAGATGGAGCCACATTCAAATGAATGCTGGACTTGACCCAGAGAAAGATTAGAAGATTAGAAGATCATCAGCAGAGCTGAAATCTCAGATTTCCCAATAGATGGACCAAAATCTGAGATGATGGAATGTAAGTGAATGTGAAGAGTGCCCACCAATTCTCATAGGTCAATGAAGAAAATTTGTGAAATTTTTTAAAAACACTCAGGACAGGGAGCACCATGTTCAAAATCAAAGGTAAAACAATAATATATTCCAGAATAGAAAAACTGATGAATGTAAAAGAATCTTACTGGAGCTCAAATAAAACACCTTGAAAAGAACTAAAGTTATTTTAGAATAGGTGATAGATTTTAAACTCCTGTTAAAAGGAACAAAGTTGACAATTTAGACTTCCAAAAGGATAGAATGTATCTGGGTATTCAAAGTAAAATGCAAATTTATCTTTTTTTCTTTTAGACTCAAGTTGCTTCCTCTGGCTAGGGCATGTATAGCTTCCTTCCATATATTGAGTTCAGGTAAATAAATACAATATGCATACACTAGCATCAAAAAGCCAGGAGCCCAGTTTCCATTCCACAAAAGCAAGAGAACAATGAATTGAAGAGAGCTAAATGTGAAGAAGCCAGTGTGGACATATGCATTACAAATCCTGCATTTCCCTCCTCTCTGCTCCTCATTGTGAAAGATGTCTGGCCAGCTGCTCACTGAGATGATGATGTGATGCAAATAGGCCTGTCAATCTCCTCAGAGGCAGCTGTGGGTAAATCATTCCATTTTTTTTCTCCAAATGCATGGTTTCCTTTAATTTGGTCAACCTCAAGCAGACAAATCTAAGCATATGGACCTAAGAATCTATTAAGTTTGTGGTGTATAAAAGGATATAGGTCCCTCCTGTTAAGAGGCATGCATTCTGGGAACAGAGATGGACTGCTTGCAGCTACTGGTGGCATGCTTTTTTAAATTTTATAATTTATTTATTTATTTATTTATTTATTAATTATTAGTACTGGAAATTGAAGTCAGGGCCTTGCTCTTGCCAAACAGTCACTGTGCTGTGCAGTTACATCTCTGGCTCTGGGTTACTTTTTTTAAAAAAGTTCTGGTACAATGGATTGAACTCATCACCTCACAGCCTTGCCAGGCAGGTGCTTATGCCACTCAGATAAATCTCTGGCCCTTATGGGTCACATTTTTTTGTACCAGGAATCAAACTCAAGAACTTGCTGGCCAGCCAGGCCCTTATGCCTGCTGAGCTAAATCCTGGCAGAGTCTTTTTTTTTAAAGGAATTTTCCTCCTTTCCTGTTCATGGCATAGGCTGCCTATAAAGATTCCTGCTTTCCTTGTGAAAAAGAAAAAGTCTGCTGTGGGAGATGTGGAGCAGGAGATCTGTGTCTGTTTTACTGCTGGCAAGTGCACCCCAAGGTCCACTGTGCTCACAGCTTGGACTTTCTCCACAATCATTCCTGCAGTGGATGAGATAAGGACCTTCACTACTGGGGGACTATGGAATGTAATATATTTTGGGCCATTGGATGGTCATCAGCACCATTTGTGGGGGACAGGTGCCATCATTTGTGGTCATTTGGAACTATGGCTGTTATCTTGGGACACTGATTGGTGTGAGAAGAGATTCTGAGGTTAAAATTATTTTTGAAGCATTTTGATTGCACTACTCATTTGTATTGGTTTTGCTCTGGTATGCTTTTATTTGCTTCTGTTTCTTTTCCCTTTCTCTTCATTTAGCCTATAATGGGCAACAGGCTTTGGTGTTGATTAGAATTCTGTAAGTCACTTGGGCTCAGTTCTTTGAGGCTTACTTGTGATTGTGGGTATCAGCAGTAAAATATTTCAATGAAACAGCTTGTGTCTAAGCTGCAGACTCAGCCTGTTCTGCTGGCCCACTAAGGACTTTGAGGGGAGAGCAGACTGGGAGGGGGTAAAGCCCTGAAGCTACAGGATGCCTCCCATTTTCTGTGCTGTCCAAATGCTGTGGGCTCAGGGAAAACATGCACTTTCCATAAACTGTGATTAGGATTCCCCAAGGAAAGCCCCTGTTCTCACTGAGAATAAAACACACAACACTCCTAAAATTAAAGGTGATTATCAGCCCTCTCCTTATGTGTAAGTTTTATTGGAGATCAGCCCCAATATTGATTGGGGAGCTATGGTAAACTTATATAGAGCACAATGTTCTTGCAGCATTTGTAGATGAACAAACTTAGATGAAATTATTCAAGAGCACAGAGCACTGAAGGTCCCTTTGAGGAGCTCTGCCATAAAGTGCTCAGAAATGAAAGTGCTTGTGCTACTTTGTATCTCCCTAAATATTTGTAGTTACCTGTTACATGAAGAAGGTAACTTGACTGTGATACAGTGTGACATCTAGGTGAAAGCACACTCTGATTTCATGGAATCATCCTCAAAAGGGTTCTCTGAAATCACTTTGTCCTAGGTGATACCCACAGCTGCTTCTTTTCCACTTTTCTTTAGCTAATGTCAGTGAGTTTACTGGGGCTTCAAGCAAGCTGGTTTTTCTAATAGTCCTTGACTCATTGTAAAGTAGCTGTCTTTGAAAACATTCATCAAAATTTTGTCCCTAAAACTTGATTTTTGTATACTGCTTTCTCCATTCCTTACCAACACCAAAGACATTTGAATACAAAAGGTTTGCTTTGCATTTTGCCTGGTGAGCAGTGTTGTTCCTAACCTGGTATCTTTTTCCATAATACAGAGTTAGCAACAGCTGAGGTAAGGTGTAAAAATTTCTGACCAGTTGTATCTAATTTTTCACCAAAAATAATGTATTAAAACCTGAGGCAAGTCCTTTGAAATTATCTTATGTTGTCATGTTATCTTAACATGGTCACCTGTTTTGCTGAATTGTTATGTTGTATGTTTTTATAGTCATAAGTTGCCAGGAGCCATGTTCTTTTTGGTTAATAACAGTCTTCTCAAAAATATATACTGTTATATCATAAAGTAGGCATTATTTTTGCACTTTATATTTAAGATTAATTAGCTTCTTCACATATACCTAAAATATTCCAGTGGTGTCAGTAAATTATAACCTTGGTTTTGACATTAGTAAATTGTGTGCTTTATTCTAAATGGTAATTCACATTAGTTTAAACAATGATCTTAATTACCTTTCTGGGAAAACTAAGCATGCTTCATAGTAATATTGGCTTTCTTTCATTAACTTGATCCCATGTTTCTTAGTTCAAGTCTATGGTACAGCATAAATTTGCTTTGTGATTTTTCACTTGTTTTATGTGTGTTTATGGCCATTGTAACTATTACTTGTCCAAGTTCAAAAATTTAAGGTGCTGACTACAAAATAGAAAGAGTTATACTTGGCAGCAGACTCTACATAAGAATCACTCTTAATCTCTGACACTGCTCAAATTCAACAAAAAAAGGTGTAGGACACTAATTATGTGTCATATCTACTGCAATGTAGGAGGTATTCTAACTAACCATATGTATAAAAGTTTCCTTGATACCATACAGCAAAGCTATATATGATTAATTGACAATGTCTTAAAAAACTTTCAGAGATGAGGGGGAGAATTTGCAAGGATCAAAGAGTCACCTATGCTAACCCTACCAAAATAAGTAGAGCTGCAGAGCTTAGGAAGGAGGGCCCCTAATGCATGAGTGACTAAAATCACCAAGTTTTTCTAACAGTGTGGTTAAATACCTCCTGATCTTGGGTTTCTTTTTTAATTAACATCATGAAGTTTAGTGATTTTGCGGGGGTTAGGAATATGAATTCCCTTGATTTGTGCTCCAGCTGGCTTTACTGGACTCAGAGCACCAGCCCACCTGTGGACAGCAGACAGATGATATAAAACGTGAGGCCCCCAGGAGACAGTCTGAAATTAGAAAGGAAAACTGTAAGTTGCACCAGAAATTAAAATTTTAAATATTACATTGTTTTCCTTTAGTGACAAGTGGCTTCTTGAAGCTTAGGTCACAAACAGCTTCTCCAACTTCTCCTCAGCTCATATGAATAAGAATGTATACAGATACAGACATACAAATATCTGGAGCCTGTTTCCTTTCTATAAAAATTGGATAATGAGCTAAAGATGGCTAAAATTGATCAGGCAAGTGGAGATATTTGAATTCTCTGTGCTTTTCTATGCTCTATTGCTTGCCCACCTGTACACAGTGAGATCATGATTTTAGGCAAACAGGCCCCTCTGCCTCTGAGCTAGCTTGGAATGAATCCTTTTTCCTTTTTATCCATACATATGGCCTACTTTAATTTGAACATGTGGACCTATGAGCCTGGTGTTGAGTAGGCTATGGATCAGCAGGTACCGAGGATCATGAATGACTCAGACACCAGCTAGCTGCTACACAGCTTGGTGTAAAATTGACAAAGAATCTGTCCATCATAACTGTTTCAAAGTCAAATGGGAGACAGAAATTTCACAGACATCTTGAAGAAAGAATCACCTTGACCATGAATATTTAAATGAAAAGAGAAAAAGTGGCTTGGAATAGTAGCTAAATTTGAAGAATTTATTAAATTTTTTTCAAAATTCTGCATCCAATTTCCAGATTTCCCTGTTTATGTTACTATGCCATAAAACTGACAGATTATGTAAGTAGCAGAAGTATTTCACTTACTGCAGTAGGATGAAGTGCTGTTAATATGCCATGAAAGTGACAGATTATGCTGGTAGCAGATTTCACTTACTACAATAGGATGAATTGCTTTGAAAAAATGCACATAATGGAAAACATCTGTGACCCCAGTATCTGGAAGCCTGAAGCAGGAGGATCCTAAGTATGAATCCTGCCTGGGTGATTTTGTAAGATAAAAAAAAACCTCTGTCTCCTGCGGATTTAGTTCAGCAGCACAAACACTTTCCTGGCAAGTGTGAGGTCATAAGTTCAGATCCCATTACAAAAAAAAAAAACTGAAAATATATCTTTGCCTCCTCTCTCTCTGTCACTAGGATTTGAATGAAGGGCCTTCACATTGAGCTTCATCTTCAGTTGTTTTCTACTTTTATTATTTCTAATTTTGAGATTTCATTTTAGTAGATTGCATAGGCAGGAATCGTATTAAGATCCTCCTGCTTCAGATTTCTAGATCCTGGGATCATAGATGTGTTTCATCATGTGCATTATTTCAAAGAACTTTTATTGACTGCAGTGAGTGAAATAATTCTGTTGCTTAAATAAGAAATTTAAGCACATCTATAGAACACAGGATAGAATTTTATTTAGTCTAATAGGTCTATAGTATAAAACCAATTTTACTTTTCAGGTGGTATAGCCTAGCCAGAGATTTCATTTCATGTAGCAAGTGTCATTTCCCTTATTCTGGAATTGTATTTTTGAGATTTGTCACCTTCATCATGGAAGTGTCTTATGTACATAAAGTTACAACTGATGTCTTACAAAGTCATTAAAATAAGTTTAATTACTTCCTATAAATAATTAATAGCAAATTATTGGTGTTTTTAGAGATAATGTTATATAGGCAAATAGTAGAAGTGATTAATTGTTGTGTGCTTCCTGAAAAAGAATTATGACAAGGGATCAAATAATGAAAGAGACCATGTTGACATAATACCAATGAAGTGGGATTAATGGTAAATATTCTAGAAAGTAAGTTTCCCAAATATCATTCATGTGCAGTTATAAATCAAGTTACTATCTATTTAATTGTTTCTATGGAGATTCTTTATGAAGAATACATTAAAAGTCAGCATCTTTGGTGTGGTGAATCCAGAAATGATTGTAAAATGGTTTTAGCATTTGAATTTCTGCTGCTTGGATCACTTCATCTACTGAATACTCAGAAGACTGGTAAATCTTTTCCAGGACAATAAGCTTCAGTTTAGCTTTAGCTCATGGCAGTTCTAGCAAACAATAATGAGATGAACCAAGAATTAAACATATTATTGACTTTATTTCCATTAAATTAAAAAATAAAAGCAAATTGCTTTGCTATAAGCAACAGTTAAATTTTAAAGAATATTTAGAATTTGAGTATTGTTTATAGCTATTATTAATTATTGTACTATGGTAGGACAAGTGGACATCCCAAAATTCAATCCAGCATATACAAAGGAGCATGTTCATTTCCTTTTGCCTAAGGCTCTCCATTGGCCCTGACAACAACTGTGGGCTAATAATAGTTCAGTTCTTTGAGTACAATGAGAAACTATTGAGAGTTGGATGGTCAGTAGCAAGTAGTAAGGCAGCTCCATTTATTTAAGATTGTAGGAGGTTGTGCTCAGCTCTCATCTATGCCAATGAATGTGTTAATACACCAGGTGACAGAAAAGTAATAGCAACAGAACAAAAGTGGGTTGATAATTTAAGTTTTTCATAATTAAAGGCTGGACACCTGCTTTAAGGGCCTTCCACTGAATCATAAGATGTGATTACCAGTGGGAGTTTCAGGCCTCTAATGAGGTGGGAGTAGGATAATGCTGACCAGTAGGTCAGGCTAGGAGATCTAACATTGAATGTGCTCTCACCTCAGGCATCTGAATCTCCTAAGCTTTGTTATTCTACTTTTTACCTCTCAGGATAATGGGATCTGGAATAGGCACAGGGAACACAATAGAATTGCACAGTTAAAAGAGATGACCGATTCACCTTTATTTCTAACTACTCTACGAATGGCCTGACCTACTGGAAAACAAGTCTTGATGTTCTTTTTTCTTTCACATTGCATGTGTGGTTATTCTTCTCTGAATCTGTGATGGGATTCCTTCCAACAATCCTAAACACCTAAAAACATCACAGGTACATATGATTCCTAGCTTATCAATCTCTATGTGGTTGACACTTTTGTAAAATAGCTCTTCCTAGTATATGACTTGAGGCAATAAAGAGTAACACACTCGAGAATATTCCAAAGAATGATAGCATCTTACTGTTGCTCATGAAGAATGCCTGGAGGAGCCTACAAAAAGCCCCTCCTGAGGCTTTGTAACACAGACAGGAGAACTTTCCTCCCAGCACCCATCCCTTAGAAATCTCAGGGCCATGGTGCTGCTCAGATGCACAGTGAGTGGAAAGAGGCTGCTGTGGTCCCTCGGTGCTGCACTGAGTTCAAGGGGTGGAACATGCTTGTGACCTGCATGGCACATGTAAGGCAAGTCCAACTCCTAACTGCCAGCTACTAGGGCAGTAAAATATGTTCAGACTTCAATGTTTAGTGGCTCCATGCTGCCCTCTCTGAGACCTCAAATTTTGTCACTGGAAAATTTATGTAAGTCAGTTTAATGCAATAATTTTGAAAACATAACAGGAAAGCACAAGCTGTCTTGTAATTGCCTGCTTTCTCAGCTAAATGATACTTCCTGACTGGTTTCTAACTAATGAATTACCTTAAAAATAATATCCAAAATTGCTTTGAAGGAACTGTGGGCTCTGAGACAAAAGAACTGAAGTCCAAAGTACAGATGGAAGTTCTGCCTGTAACCCACAGGCAACATTAATTGTAGTATCTCCAGAGCAGAGCAACATGTCAGCCAGAGATGGCTGTGCCCTGGCAAGTGGAGGGAAGGTCACAGTTAGCCCTAGAGTGGTGGAGGAATGTGGGAGGTTAGTCTAGGGCTCAAGATGAGAAATCATCAACCAGGTGATGCTATCAAGGTAACTTCACAGGATATCATAGATAGAGAAATTAATCAACTTTTGGAGACAGAAAAGAGTCCACTTGAACATGGATCAACATATTATGCCACTTTCTGTGGCCTAATAGCAAAGAGCATTTTCTGGTACACCTTGCACAGGACACAGGCACATACAGCTACTGGATTCCCAGTGGTGGTAACCCCATTTTTGTCAGCAAATGCCTCTTACACTAGCGTGGTAGATTGACAACTGGTGGTAAACTTGTGACTCACAGAAGAACTGAATCAGCATGGGGCTGGGTGTGGGGGGCCCACCTGAGGACTGTTCCCAGTAACATACAAAGAAGAATGAGGGAGGAAGATCTGGTTCTATGGCTTCACCTGGAGGAGCTTTTCATGCTGGTTTCCTGATATGAACCTTGCTGATCTCATCAGAGGAGCTCAGGACCTTATCTGTGGGAATGGCTGCACTCACTTTGGGGGAGCTCTGGTCCATCCTTTGAGTATCACTTCCTGGCTTTGGAGGGGAACTTTATATGCTGTTGAATCTCATGCAAAACCTAATTGTGCTGCCTTTCCTGATGTGACTTCTGTTTTCTCTCTTTTTTTTTCAAATTCATTTTATTTCCAAAAGAAATAGAAAAAAAAGAACAAGGAAAATAATTACAACCAATTACATCAATTGGGGGCAACAATGGTACATGTATTGTGCATTTTCATCCCAAAATCATTCACCCAAAGCACAAAGATATCTATATTCAATAGCCCAAACAATACAGGCACAAATCTTTCTCTTCAGCAGACTCAGAAATGATTAGTATTATTATCTTAACTATTATTATGTACTTATGCATATACATAGACATGTTTTTTCTTTCAGGTTCTCACATTAATGAGAAAATATGATATCTACATATGTGTGTCTTATTTATTTCACTTGTAAGTATGGTCTCAAGTTGCATCTATTGAGCCACAGAAGTCTCCAGTTTATGTATCCTTATGGTTGAGTAGCACTTTGTTGTATTAAAATGTCACTTTTTTTTGTCTGTTCCTCAGTTGATGGGCATTTATGTTGTTTTCAAGAGGTGGCTATGACAAATTCTGCTTCTATAAACTTGGGTGCACATATATCACTGTGTATGATGTTTTTAATTCTTGTGTTTTCTTTTTTTCTTTTTTTTTTTTGTTCTGGGGATTGAACCCATGACTTCACAGTTGCCAAGCAGGTGCTCATTCTGCTGAGCTAAATTCCCAGCTAGTATTTTTAATTCTTTATCAGAAGATATCCAAAAGATAAATTGCTGGGTCCAATGGGACCTGTAGTCCTAGTTTTTTGAGGAATCTCCACACTGACTTCCCCAGTGGTTGCATCCATTTGCATTCCCACCAACAGAGGAGAATTGTTCCTTTTCCACACAGTGTTAGTTATTGTTTGATTTCTAGATGGTAGATATTCTTTCTGGAATGAGGTGTAATTTCAGTGTTGTTTTAATTTACATCTCTCAAATGATCAGTGACATTGATCATCTTTCACATTTATATTTCTTCATCTGAGAAGTGTGTAATTCATTTCCACTGCCCATTCTGATTTCAGTCTTTAAATCTGGGAGGATTTATTTTTTTGAGTGTTTATACATTCTTGATAATCCTTTATCTGAGGTACAGCAGGCAAACATTTTTTCTCACTTGGTGGGTTGTATCTTCACTCTGTTAGTGGTTTCATTTGTGCAAAAGCTTTTCAATGGGATGAGATCTTAGTTGTTGATTCTTTGTCAAAGTTCCTGTGAAGTTAGGGTTTTGTTCATAAAGTGTTTGCTTATACCAATGTCTTCAAGCATTTTACCTATTTCATCTTTTAGAAGATTTAATGGCTTTTAAAATATTAAATCTTTGATATATTTTGATTTTAGCTTAGTTCATGGTGAAAGATTCTGATCCAGTTTTAATCTTTGGCATATGTAGGCCAATTTTTCCAGTACCATTTTTTAAAGAGGCTTTTTCCCAGTCAATTCATTTGGTACCTTTGTCAAAGATAAGGTTGCATAGTGTGTCTGAAGATATTTTTTCATCTTCTAATCTGTTCCATTGACCCCTGGAACTGTTTTTTTGCCAGTGCTATGCTGTATTTATCACAATAGTTTTATTGTATAATTTCAAGTCAGGGATTATAAGGTCCCCTCTTTTGCTTTTGTTGCCCAGGATTGCCTTTGCTAATCAAGAATTTTTCTGGTTCCACATGAATTTTAGAATTGTATTCTCTAATTCTGTGAGATATACTGTTGGAATTTTGATTGGGATTGCAATAAATCTGTATAAAACTTTTGGAAATATAGCCATTTTCATTATACTGGTTCTTTCTACCCAAGAGCATGGGCTATCTCTCCATGTTCCAGTATCCTCTTCAATGTCCTTTTTCAGAGTACTGTAGTTTTCAATGTAGACATCTTCTACTACTTTTGGTAGATTGATTCTGAGGTGTTTCATTTCTTTGGATGGTATTGAGAAAGGTGCTGTTCTACTGATTTTTCTCTTGGTGAGTTTTTATATGAGTGCAACAAGGCTATTGAGTTTTGAGTGTTGACTTTGTATCCAGCTATGCTACTAGTTTTGGTTATTAAATGTAGAAGCCTTTTGTAGAATTTTTGAAATATTCTATGCCTCATATTATATCATCTGTAAGTAATGATAGTTTAACTATTTCCTTCCTGTCATTCGTTTTTTTTTCTTTTTTTTTTTTTTTGCCTTTTTTGACACAGGGTCTTGCTATACAGTTCAGGCTGGACTTGAGCTCACTTTGTAGCCCAGGCTGGTCTCAAATTTACAATGATCCTCCTGCCTCAGCCTTCCAAGTGCTGGGATTACAGGCATGAGCCACCATGCCTGGTTTATTACTTTCTCTTGTCTAATTGTGCTAAAATTTCCAGAACTATATTGAATAAGATTGGAGACAGTAGACATCTTTGTCTTGTTCCTAATTTTAGAGTGAAATTTTTCAGTTTTTCTCCATATAGTATAATGTTGGCTGCTGGTTTGTCATAGATGTGTTTTATCAGATTGAAATAAAGACCACCTATTCTAATTTTCTGTGTGCTTTTATTGGGAATGGGTACTGGACTTTGAAAAAGCTTCATCTGTATCTATTGATGATCATATGACTTTTGTACTTGGCTTTGTTGGTATGGTGTATTACATTTACACATTTTTAAAATTTTTTTATTTAAAGATAAAATTTTGAAACAGAAAGAGGGTAGAAACAATACAAAATCTCAAAAACAAAACAAAACAAAAACCAAAAATAGTAACCAGTATGAAATCACTAGTTGATAATTACATACTTTCCTCTTAGATGCAGTTCTTCCAGTTATAAAAATAAAGCCCACAAAGTGGATATACAAACAGTGAGACTGCAGTCAGTTTTGTTCATCCATCCAACTAAAACTTTAACAAGATGGTTATTAATTCCACACACTCAAACATACATGCAGTTATATCCTTTAGAATACTCTCTTTTCCTTTACAATAACTATAATTCATTCTCATAAACTACTTAGAAGTTCTACACATGTATAAGTCTCTACACACATACATAGCCTTTCTGTTTTAGAGGGAGAAACAAATCAAAACAAGCCAACAATACAAATTCCTAGAGAAACATGAAATGAAAAGAACATACAAAAACATAACACTAGGTGATCTATGATAGTCACTATGATGTCTCTTGTTATTTTCAATAAAATTGTCTATATCATCAAATATAGTATAAACTTAGCATTGCATTACACTATTAATAAAATCTAAACATTGGAGACATTATAGGATTTCAAAGGCAGTTAACAATCAAACCAGAATGGGTATCCTATTGAATCCTGTCATCTTCAGAGTAGTTGCCCCTATTCTCAGACTTGACATTCCCAAGCATATCAGGTTCAAATAAAATCAGTCAAGATAAAAAAGTGATATAACCAATCTTCTCTGTCTTATCTCTGCCATGCTATTTTTCTGTCATTGTTTGTTTACTTTTCTCCTTCATTCCACTGTCTGTCCCTTTGTTTGAGGCCTTTCTGCCATTATTCCTGGAACCCTGGTGATTTTCTTCTCTCTCTCTAGAATGTCCTTCAGTATTCTTTGCAGGGTTGGATTGGTGGTCACAAACTCCCCCAGTTCCTCTTTGTTGTGGAAATATCTTGTCTCTCCACTAATTTTGAGAGACAGTTTTGCAGGGTATGTCATTCTGGGTTGGAGGTTATTTTCATTCAGGGCTTGGAATATTTCACTCCAAGCTCTTCTTGATTTGATGGTTTGCATTGAGGAGTCTGCTGTGATTTTGACGAGTTTTCCTTTATAGGTAATCTGTTTCTTTTCTCTGACCACTTTTAATATTCTGTTCTGGTGATGGATTTCTGGGATCCTGATTATTATATGTCTGGGTGTAGATCTGTTTTGGTTGTAGCTGGCTGGAGTTCTATATGCCTCATTTATCTGAACTTCACTTCCATTACCTATGTTTGGGAAGTTTTCCTTAATTATTTCTGTGAATAGACTTTTTATTTCATTTGTATTTGTTGCTGCATCTTCATTGACATATTTTATTCTTAGGTTATAAGTCCTCTTGTCATCTTCTAGCCTTTTTATCATTGCTTCCTGGTTCCTTGTTATTTTTAAGAGATCCTTCCTTTCATGATCATACTTTGCAAATCTATCTTCAAGTTTTGAAAGTTTGTCTTTAATTTCTGTTAAAAGGTTTTCAATGGAGTTTTTAATTTCCTGATATTCTCTTTGGATCTCTTTCATATATTCTAGGTTTTGTTTATATTTTTCATCATAGGCTTCTCTCTTTTCTCTGGGTTCCTCTATTCTTTCATTTGTGTCTACTTGAGCATTACCCATGACTTCTTTTATTAATCTTCTTCTATCTTGCTTCACCTGAGTTAGAATTTCAGATTTGAATGCTGACTGAGTGGTGGCATGGTAAGAGAGCCTCTCTGAGAAAAAAATAAATAAAAACAACTCAGACTTTTGAATCTCACAACATGGAGAAAGCCAGAAAAAAGGAGAGGAATTCTCATGAACCAGGAAGAAACTGAGGAAAAAGAAAAGAAAAAAGAAAGAAGATGAAGAAGTGTGGACAGAGGGCTAGAGCTGGGATCATGCCCTGATCACTCTACTGGCATGTCTTAGAGTTAGGTGACTCACAATCAAGCTGAGATTGTGGCCCTGCTGAAAGCGGGGCCTGGTGAGCTCCAGACCCTTGGCTGGAGCAAGCACTATGGCAGGGAGTGGAAACAGCCAGTTGAGCTTCATGAACTTAGGTGAGTGATGGGAAGTGGATTCCCCAGATTGGGAGGACTGGCTGGGCAACATTTTGGAGTTGGGCAGAGCTGGCTTGAATCAAAACTGGAGGTGGTGTCTGCTGATGACTCCTAGTCCAAAGCATATTGGTGGGATCTGCTTGGGCTGGGCCATGCCCCTGGTTGAAACCCAATAGCCAGGGACAAGGCTTTTCTGGGCCAGTGGCATCCCCAGGGAACACACAGACATGTAGAAGCATAAATTGGTTGACTGGCATAGGGGGAGGAGCCAGCTCTCAGCATGCAACTTGTAGATCCACTGTAGACTGGGTGGCAGTACTTCCCTAGCAAGTATGCTGCAGAAAAACTGTAAGCAATAGGAAAGGCCCAGAGACCTCCACCACCCACCTGTCTGAAGGGGGCTGGAAACGTGACAAGACAGAGAAAGAGCAAAAGGTTCCCAACTGTGGAACCAGGGAAGGTGAGTCCAACAGCGGTAAATGCAGAGGAGGTTGAGAGCGGCAAACCTGTAATGCCAGAGACAGCCTCATTGGACATTTACACATTCATGTAAGTTGAACCAACCCTGCATCCCTGGGATGAATCCCACATGATCACTCTGCACTCTTCCAGTATTTTATTAAGTATTTTTGCATCACTGTTCATTATTTTCCTAGTTGGGTCCTTCTCTGGTTTTGGCATCAGTGTAATGCCTACTTCCAGGAATGAATTTGGGAATATTGCTTCTCATTCTATTTCTCTACTTTGAGAATTAATGGTGTTATGTGCTCTCCAAATTTCTTAAAGCATTCAGCATTGAAACCCTTGGGGACTGGGCTTTTCTTTATTGATAGATTTTTCAATTCCATCTTTGATTTCATTTATTAATATTAAGTTATTTAAGATTTTTATATCTTCTTGATTCAGCTTTGCTAATTCATATGTATCTAGTAGTCTCTTCATTTCTGTTGTATTTCCCATCTTATTAGAATACAAGTTTTCAAAGTTGGTATAGAAGATTTTCTGGATTTCTGCACAATCTGCTGGGATTTTACCCTTTAAATTCTTTATTGTGTGGGTTTGAGTCTTTTTTTCTCCAAATTTTTTTGATGTTTCCCTAAGGGTTTATCAATTTTATTTTCTTCATATTGTTTCATAGTCTCCAGAGTGTTGATTTCTGTTCTGAGTTTTATAATTTCCTTCCTTGTATGAACATTTGGTTTAGGCTGGTCTTCTTTTTCTAACTGTTTCAGGTTCAAAATTAGGTTGTTTATATATGTTTACTTTGTTTACCTGATATGAATATTTATTGCTGTAAATTTCCCTTTTAAGACTGTTTTAATGATGTCAAGTCACTATCATTGAATTGAAAATACTGTCTAATTTCTTTAATTTTATCTGTGACCCAATGATTTTTCATTAAGGTGCTATTTAATTTCTTGTATTTATGAAATTGCTGTGGTTTCCTGTGGCATGGATTTCCAGTTTCATTGCACTTTATTCTGAGAGAGTGCATGGGATAATTTCAAATCCTTTGCATTTAATTACAGATGTTCTATGAGCCAGTATATGGTCTGTTTTGGAGAATGTCCCATGGACAACCAACAAAAATGTGTATTTTGATGTTGTGGGGTATAACACTATAGATATCTACTAACTCCATTTTTGTTAGACGTTTGATTTAGTTCTAATATTTCATTATTACTTTAGTGTAGTTCATCTGTCTTTTTGTGACAATGATGTACTGAGGTCCCCCAATACAACTGTGTTAGGACATAATTTTTCATATCAATTGGTAATTGTTGATATAGATGGGTGCACTATTAGGTGTTGCATATATACTTATGGTTGTTATATCTTGCTCTTGGATTGTTTCCTGGACAAGGGTATAATGACTTTCTTTATCTTTCTTAATAAGTCTTGGCTTGATATTCACTTTGTCTTCAACTAGAATATCTACCCCTGGTTTTTTTCTGGGTTCCTGTCACATGGAGTATTGTTTTCCATCCTTTGATTTTAAGCCTATGAATTTCTTTTTGAATTACATGTGTTTATTGCATGTAGCATATTTTTAGATACTGCTCCTTGATCTATCCTGCCAGTCTATGTGTTTCAATTGGTGTATTGAGACCATTAACATTGGTGGTTATAACTGATATGTATTGACTTACCCTTGTCATGTTATTTTACTGTCGTTGGCTCCCCCCTACTTTATCCCCTCACTCTAATGGTTTGTACAAAGGGGTTAAAATTTAAACTGATTTAAGGAGAAAATACAGAATAGGAAAAATAGAAAGAGATTAAAAGTAAGGTTGGAGGACAAAGGGAGATCGTGCCAACCTGGGAAAACTGGTACAGAAGACCGAAGGAGAAGAGACATGGAAGACATAAAAGGAAAAACAGAACAGAACCACACCCACAAAGAGGCTAGCAACCACTTTCACAGTCATATAAAAACAATGAAGAAGAAAGAAAAAAGAAAAGAAAAACAAATAGTCCACTTCCAGGACTCTCTGGTTTCACTAGTAACCTGTGGAAACAAGAGTCCCAAATCATGCCACTGTATCCCAGCAAGCCAGCACTATCTTCATGTCAGAGTAGTGGATAACCTCAGCAGGACTTCCCTGAGACCAGACTCGTTGGGCTTGCCTCAGTTCAAGCAACTTCCATGGACCTGTGCCCAGCTGGGTGCTGCTAGAGGAAGCCAGCAGTTCTAGGTTCTTGCTTTATCTGGCCTGACTCCAAAATGGTTGCTGGCTAATCACATTCTCCTCACAGGAGAATTAAATCCCTTGCACTCACCACAATGCAGTCCAGTCTTCCATGTTTTATCTCTAATCTCATACTTCTTTATTTCTACTTAAGAATTATCACCAATGAGATCCCAAAGCCCAGATCTAAGTAACAAAATTTTTATTCTTTATTTAGCTTTTTTGTCAGTCCTTCTCCACACATGAATTACAATTTTCATAGCTCAGCTGTATGAAATTTCCATTTCATTGTTTCTTCTGGTCTCCCCATAATTTAATTAGAAATTAATGAAAAACAATGAAGTATGGAAAATGGTGTAAAAACATTCTGGAAATTTCATCATGTGTAACAGAGTAATGAACATCACCTACCTTGTATGGTTGTTTTAAAATTGTTTTATTGATGCATGTTAGTTCTACTGAATGCTGTGTTTCATTTTTCATGCTTGTACATGCATATACTATACTTTGTCCATTTTTAAAACTTGTAAATGGAGTACATGTGTGTCCCAGTCCTAGTTATCATTATTTTTACCTGAAGATATGTCAAAATATCCTGCTCTTCTGGCATTGTGAGACAAATTTCCTTAGAATATCTGCATATCAATTTTTGGTGTCCTTTCCCTAATTCAGTGTTCAGAAACACTGCTATTGATTCATGCAGGCATTTAGAGGTAGTGTACTAGTATGAATTGTTATTATTGTCACTTACTTGTAAAAAATAACTTGAAAATGTTTTATAAGAGCATTTTTATTGCTATTTGATTTATTATCTAAGAAATTGGAGTTCCTCATAATTCTGCAAGAACACCTTAAGATGCCTGATCATAATATTAGGAATACTGCTTCTGGCTTTTATGTGGATGTGACAAAACCACCCAATAAATTTAAATATTATGTACTGCAATTGTACTAATAAACACACAGATCTGAGGAAAACAGTTCACATAAAATGTTGAGCAAAGGAATCAAGTAAAAGGAAGAAATTTAAAAAGACAGGAAGCAGAAAATATAAACAAGAAAGTATACCGACCCTCAGATGATATGACTGTTTACATAGAAGACACAAAATTCCCACCACAAAACCCTTAGACTTAGTAAACAAAATTTTCTAAGTGGCAGAATACTTCCCCTTTCCATTTGAGCATTTTCTTATTGTTTCACAATATCTTTTACAAATTTTGGTTCATATATATGCTGTCATTTTCTCACACCAGAGAAATAATGAGATATTTTCATGTGTATCTGATTGAGGGAAGGAAGTAAGAAAAAAAGAAAGAAAAATGAGAAAGAAGAATAAATGAAAACAAAACTTTTGTAAATAAGGAGGGGAAGTGGGGTTGAAGGGAGAGAAGGAAAAAATTAAATTCTAATGGATGTGAAATATCAAATAAGATGTAACACAGTTGTAATGGGGGACATTAACATTATGTTGTTACAAATAAATCAACCAGATAAAAATCAAGAAATATTAGAACTGAACCAAACCTGTGGACAAATGGACTTAATAGGTGTCTACAAAGAGCTCCACCTCACAACACTGAAGTACACATTTTCTCAGATGCACATGCTCTCGAAAACAGACCATATACTGGCTCTAAGACATGTTTAACTAAATGTAAAGGAATTCAAATTATCCCATTCTTATTATCTGTCCATAAAGCAGTGAAATTGAAAACCAACAGCAAAAGGAATTTCAAAAACTCCGTAAATGTGTGAAAATTAAATAACACCCTCTTGAACAACAAATTAGTCACAGAGGATATTAAAGGAAATAATAATAAACAGTATCTACAAAGAAATGGTAATGTAGATACAATATATCAAAACTTTTGGGACATAAGGAAAGCAGTGTTAAGAGGTAAATTTATAGCAGTGAATATACATACCAAGAAGACAGAACTCAGATAAACAACCTAGTATTGAATCTCAAAACTTCTAGAAAAAGAACAATGTAAGCCCAAAGCTCATACAAGAAAAGAAATTATAATGATCATAGCAGAAATTAATGTAGCTGAGACTAAGAAAAGCAATACAAAGAATCAATTAATCAGAAAGTTTGTTCTTTGACACAGTAAATCAAATTGATAAATGTTATACAACTTTTTCAAAAAGGGAAAGTCTCAGATTCATACAATTAGAACTGGAAAGGGTGAAATTGTAACAAATCCTGCAGAAATCTTGAAGATTATAAATACCTTACTTCATGAAAGTATCCTTATGAAATGGAAATCTCAGAAGAAATGGACAGACTTCTAGATAAATGTGAACTATCAAAGCAGAGTCAAGAAGATATAAAAAGTGGCTGGGTGTAGTGACACTCACCTATAACCCCAGCACTCAAGAGGCTAAGGCAGGAGGAGTGCTATGAGTTCAAGACCCACCTGGGCTACAAAGTGACGTCAAGACCAGCCTTAACTTAATAGTGAAATCCTGTCTTAAAAAGGCAAAAAGGAAAAAAAGGATAGAAATTATAAATAATACAATTTCAGTTAATGAAATTGAAAATGTAATTAAAAACCTATTAACAAAGAAAATACAAGGTACTAATGGATATACTGCTGAATTCACAGACAAATTCAGAGAGGATCTAATGTCATTATTCCTCCAACTCTTCAATCACATAGAAAGGGAAGCTCATTCCTGGAAGCAAGTATTACCCTGATACTGAAAGCAGAGGAAGATCCAACCCCCAAAAAAGAGCTACAGTTCAATCTCTGTAATGAAAATACATGCAAAAATCCTCAATAAGATACTGACAAACAGTATGCCACAAATCATGAAGAAGATTATACACATTGTCCAATTAGAAGTCATGCCAGATATGGTTCAATGTGCAAATATATAAATGTAATACAACATATCAACAAAGCAAAAGACAGAAATCACATGACCATCTCAATTGATGCAGAAAAAATTTGACAAAGTCTAACACCCATTCATGAAAAAAACCTTACAGAATATTGGAAATAGATGGTCAATCCAGTGCCTCAATCTGATAAAAATCATTTATGACAAACCATAGCCAACATCATACTATATGGTCAATAGCTGAAAGTGTTCACTGTAAAGTCAGGAACAGGTCAATTATGTCCACTATCACCACTCATATTCAAAATAGTCTACAAAGACTGGCCATACCAATTAGATATGAGAAATAAAGGGAATAAGGATAGGAAAGGAAGAAGTTAAATTATCATTATTTGAAGGTGACATATTTCTTTACATAGAAGACCCTAAAAGCACCACCAAAAGACTTTTGGATTTAATAAACAGAATCAGTAGAGTAGCTGGTACAAAGTCAACACTTAGAAGTCAATATTCCTGTTTACAACAGACTCACTGGGAAAGAAATTAGGGAACCAACACCTTTCACAATAACACCAAAAAATGAAATGCTTAGGGATCCATCAGGCAAAGGAAGTAGAAGATATTTACCTTGTGACAGCACAGGGATGTATACTATGGTGACACCTGTATTGAATCTCTTCACAGACTGAGTGACAAAGTAAATATAAGTAACCTGGGAGACAATAGCAAAATAGTAAAATCTTTTCTAGCCTTTTTGGTTATGCTAGTGTTACAACTTCATAGTTTTAATTTTGTGGTGTAATTCTGGGAGGATTAATAGTAAACTTTAAAGTTAAATATAAATTTTTGGTTAGGAGAATGAAAAGTTCCTGAAGATAGGTGACACTGAGTAACTCACAACAATATAAAAGTCATTAAAGTGTATATTCATCATGATTAAAGTGCCACTATTTTGTACATATTTTACTTTAAATATGAAATAAAAGTAAATCACTATTTAAAAATTGTGTGGAAATGATATAGTGTTTGGAACAAGCTAGTTTTATTTGAGTAGATGAAAAAATCAAAATCTCTTGTGGATTTTAATATTATTTTCATGTCCATTTTTGGTTAATGTTTGGAAGCCCTTCAAGAGGGATGATGACATGGAGCAACTTGGTTAATTATGAGTTCTGTCTATTGAGCCTTCAAGGTCATAGAGTAGTCCTTGGTTTGTGCTTCATCCCTTATATTAACTCCAATCCAGTTAGCCCCACACCTGTGTCCCTGGCTATATTGCTATCTATTAAAAAGCTTCTATGTGATTCTTAATTTCAAGCCAGAGGACAGTCTGAGTCTTCACTGAGAAGCAGACACAGGTGGGTCTTTACCTCTGCTCTCCTTACTGTCACCAAGTAGAGAAAAGCATCACTTAGTAAGTACACAGGGACCTCACTGACATGAGAAGGATCTTTAAAATTGTTCCCTTATACTGAGGACAAGAATGATATTTTAAAACCAGATGTAAGGGTAAAATATGAAAATATAAGTCTTAAGGCATGAAAAATTTTATTCATGGCTGTAGTGGGGAAAGGAGAATTATTTCAAATTGGCTTTCTATGCACCATTTTTACTTCAATTGATGGTTCTCACCCATAACAGCAGAAGACCTGCCCTCCTGCAGTGTTTACAAAATGTACTAAAAAGACTAGAGAGACAATGATGATAATATAGAGGAGGACAGTATCCATAATGTTACCAACTGGATTTCAGAGCTCCCTATATTCCAGGCACTGGGAAACTTCTCATTGTATCTTGCTTATTTCATGTACTCTGTCTTCCTGTACTTACAGATGCTTACAATTTAATCTCTTGTTTAAAAAAAAACAATCAAAATGTCTGTCATTTAAATGAACCCATATTATGTCACTTGGTAGAAAAAAGACTTGGTGGAATTGGTTAGTCTGATTAGAGGCACAGGATAATCCTTTTAGGTTTCCTTTTAGCACAAGCAGACAAATCTCTATCACTTCAGGAGAGGCCTCTTGTTGACTGAACTCTTATTATCAGAGCTTTCTGAAAGCTCACAGATCAGAACAGCAAACGATCACAGCTGCATTTTCCATAGACAGATACAGATGCTTGTACTTCACACCAACTCAAATGTGGAAAGGTCATGTTTTGATTTTTTCTTTTTAATAAATGAGAGAGTTGCTAATGTGCCTCTATTGCCCTATGATTGTGAACTCTGCATGTCTGCTTAAATCTTTCTATGCACTGGAAACAATGAAAAATTTCAGTGCACTGGGCAGCATCGGTCAGTGTATTTTTAAAAATTATTTTCAGCTCCACTTGTTTCCATGAGATAAGGGAGGTTTTTGATATCTCTGAAAGAGCATTCTCATTAGTGTTGAATTTTCCTTGCAACAACTGGATTAAAGATTATACAGATAAAGTGTGCTCTATTTAGTGTTAATGTATGGAAAAGTAAAGCAAAATAAAATTTAGTTATCATTACTACTAGTGATAAGAATATTCATCTTACCAATTATCTCCTGTGTTCTGTAGTTACTCTGTTTCCTATTTCTGTTTCAGGGCATTTTCTTTGTGTTTGTGTAATTATATGTGTATATTTGGAGAGGAATGATGTACTTTTCTTTGTATCTGAATTTCCAAGCCTAAATCTTGTTTGGCATAGAGGAGAAATAAAAGATAAAAACCTGTGTTAAACAGTTGGCCAAAAACTAGAAACTTTTCATGCATTAGTTGTTGGAGATCAGAAAAATATTATTGCAATGTATTATATAACAATTTTAACATGAGTGATGGGAAGAGGCATAAGAATTTGAGAATATTCTCATAACAATTTACATGATAAATGAGTCCCCCTCCTTTCTCTGTCTCTCTGATATAGCTGTTCATTTAGTAAAGAAGATGTACAACCAGTACTTGTTGGTATAACCTAGTCTATTTGCACTAAACAGATGCTTTATTACACACTTAGATGAGCGTTAGGTCTCTTTTACTTAAAATTTTAAGAAAATTGCTTATGGATTCATAAGTTAGTGTTGCCCAGGGAATATCAACAAGAAAATCTACTCCTACAATTTATGACAAGAGAATCTTTTGAAGCCAGAAGAGTGAAAGACATAGTTCCAAGTGCTCCAATTTTGTGATAATTGTTCAAATATTTAAAGAATATTAATGTTTGTTAAAATGTTATTAAATATTTATATTAATATCTATAGGAATAATATAGTGGGAAATTTTGTCAATGCCAGCAAATATTCTAAAACAGTGGTTCACAATTCTTGTTTAAGAAAGTGGCTTAAAATCTTGAAATGTAAATATTCTGATTAAATGTGTTAGGCTAAGCATAGGGTATCTGAATATATGAAAATAGTCCCAGATAACTATATTCCTAAATAGAACAACAGTTTTGTAAATTAAGTTATTTTGAAAAAATTTTTTCATACAGCAAACATATAAATAGGTAATTTTAACCCGATTTTACACATGAGAGGGATTACATAATTTCTCTGTGTGGTTATAATAATTCATGAATATTTTTCTATAGAAGCTGAGATATAAGGTATGATTATATTGTTTAATATACTATATTGTGCTTTCTCACAATTAAATTAAAGAATGGCCTGATACAATAATGGATCCCAGTTTCCATGACCTAGTTGAAATAAGAAAAATATCATTCCTATATCAGGAAAAATTGATGTGAAAATCTGTTGATTAAAATTAGGAAAGCTGGAATTCAGTCAGGACCTTGGGTTTTTCTTTGTTTCCAGTGTCTTCAACTAATATAATACAGTTTATGATCAAGACAAAGTATTATCAAGCTATGGTAGAATGCAGAGTCAAGAAAGTGATGTATATAACAGATATCTTACTGATATTGTATTAAAATTTAAAAAGCCAAAGGTGCTTCTTATCATTTGTTATATTTATCAACAAGTGCAATGTACACTTATACTATTTTGTGGTAATTATGTCCAAAGATTATGTGCATGTATATGAACCTGCAATGTATAAATTTGAATGCAACAAAAAAAGCATAAAACTTCCAAAATAAATAATTTATACACAAGCAAATTTGTACATAGTTTATACACAAAGGCTATGTAAATTCTTACATTATTACAAGATGAAGTCAGTTGAAAAATTCATTATTTTATTTTTTAAATTTTTTTTAATTTAAAGAGAAAAAACAGAAAAAAGTAGAAATATTACAGAATTTCAAAAAAACAATAAACAGAGATCACTGGTTCATAAATTACATATTGTCCTTTTAGAAATAGTTGTTCAAGTTACAGAATTAGAGCATAAAAAGTAGATATTCAAGCAGTGACACTGCAAACAGATCTGTTCAGCAATCTAAGAAGAACATAGAAGTATGGTTATCAATACTATACTCTTAAATATTCATGCATATATATCTTTTATAGCACTTCCTATTTCCTCTATTTTCTGCAATACCAATTATGCATTTTTTAAAAATTTTATATAAAGAGAAAAAAAGCAAAAGAAAAAGGGTAGCAACAGTACAGTATTCTAAAAGAAAAAAAGAGAAAAAACACTAAGAAATCACTAATTGATAAATTACATATTGTCATCTTGGATGTAGTTGTTTAAGTTACAAAATTAATGGATACATAGTAGACATTCAAGCAGTGAGACTGCAAATAATTCTGCTCATAGATCCAATAAAAATTCAGCAGTATGCTCATCTATTTTACACACTCAAACATACATGCAGTTATATCCCTTAGGCCCTTTCTTTTCCTCTCTTTTTTATAATAGCAATTACACATTTGGGTTTTATTACTCTTATAGTTATTATCACTTTTTACACTAGAGACACAATGAGATATTTATAAATATGATACTTATTTCTCTAATTAGGACAGCCACAAGTTGTCTGCATTTACCTATGAAGGCCTCAAGGTCATTCTTTTTTATAGCTGAGTAATATTCCATTGTGTAAAAATGCCACATCTTTTTCATCCACTCTGCAGTTGATGGGCATCTTGGTTGTTTTCAAGATTTAGCTATTACAAATTGTGCTGCTATGAACATGGGTGCATATATATCACTGTGATATGAAATTTTCAGTTCTTCTGGGAAAATAGGCAGGAGACGAATAGCTGGATTGAATGGAACTTCCATTCCTAGTCTTCTGAGAATTCTCTGTATTGATTCCCATAGTGGTTGCACCAGTCTACATTCCCACCAACAGTGGAGCAGTGTTCCTTTTTCCCTGCAGCCTCACCAACATTTCTTATCAGTTGATTTCTTGATGGCAGCTATTCTTTCAGGAGTGAGGTAAAATCTCAATGTTGTTTTAATTTGCACTTCTCGAATGACCAGTGATGGTGAACATTTCTTCATGTATTTATTTGCCATTTGTATATCTTTCTCTGAGAACTGTGTTCATCTCAGATGCCCATTTTTGGAGAGGGTCTTTGAATTTGGGAGGTTTGATGTTTTTCAGTTCTTTATATGTTCTGGACACAAGTTCTTTGTCTGAGGGGTTGCTGGCTAAAATTCTTTCCCACTCTGTTGGTGATTTCCTTTGAAGTGCAGAAACTTTTCAATAATATGAGATCCCAGTTCTTGATTCCTTGAAGTGTTTCCTGTGCAGTTTGCATTTTGTTCATAAATTCTCTGTCTACCCCTATGTCTCCAAGACTTCTATCTACCTTGTCTTCCAGTAGATTTGGTGTTTCTGTTTTAATATTGAGGTTTTTGATCCATTTAGACTTTAGTTTTGTGCATGATGATATGCATGGATCTAGTTTCAGTCTTTGGCATGTGGAGAGCCAATTCTTCCATCACCATTTATGAAAGAGGCTTTCCTTTTTCCAGTGGACATATTTAGCCCCTTTGTCAAATATGAGGTGGCTGAGTGTCTTTGTAGTTGTGCTTGCATCATCTAATCTGTTCCATTGATCCTCAGGTCTATTTCTTTGCAAGTACCATGCTGATTTTATCACTGTGGCTTTGTAGTATAGATTCAAGTCAGGAATTGAGATGCCTCCTGTCTTGCCTTTGTTGCCCAGAATTTCCTTTGCTATTCTAGGTTTCTTCTGTTTCCAAATGAATTTTAGCAGTGTATTCTCTAGATCTGTGAGGTATGTCAATGGTATTTTGATTGGGATTGCATTAAATCTGTATAACAGTTTGGGGAATATGGCTATTTTCACAATGTTGGTTCTTCCTTGCCAGGAGCAAGGAATATCCTTCCATTTTCTATTATCTTCTTCAATCTCCTTTTTCAGTGTAGTATAATTTTCAGCATATAGGTCTTTTACATTTTTAGTTAGGTTGATTCCTATATATTTCATTTTTTTAGATGTTATTGTAAAGTGTGATATTTCCATAATTTCTCTTTTGGTGAGTTTTTTTGTTTGTGTACAGGAATGCTATTGATTTTTGAGTGTTGACTTTGTATCCAGCTACACTGTTGAACTTATTTATTACCCCTAGTAGTGTTTTAATGGAATTTTTTTGGGTCTTCTATATAGAGTATCATGTCACGTGCAAATAGTGATAATTTAACTTCTTCTTTTTCTATATTTATTCCTTTTATTTCTCTCTCTTGTCTGATTGCCCTGGCTAGTGTTTCCAGAACTATGTTGAAAAGAAGTGGTGATAGTGGACATCCTTTTCTTGTTCATGATTTTAATGTGAAAGCTTTCAGTTTTTGTCTATTTAGCATAATGCTGGCTGTTGGTTTGTCATAGATGGCCTTTATAAGGTTGAGGTAGACACCATGTATTCTGAGTTTCTGAAGGGTTTTTATCATGGACATGTGCTGGACTTTGTCAAAAGCTTTTTCTGTATCTATTGAGAAGACCATGTGGTTTTTGTTTTTGGCTCTGTTGATATGGTGTATTATATTTATTCATTTGTGTATGTCAAACCATCCTTGCATTTCTTGAATGAACCTTACTTGGTCATCATGTATAATCTTATTGATTATTTGCTGCATTCTATTTGCCAGTATTTTATTGAGAATCTTTCTATCAATGTTCATTAGTGAGATTGATCTATAGTTCTCATTTTTGGTTGGATCTTTCTCTGGTTTTGGTATCAGAGTAATAACTGTATCCAGGAATGATTTAGGGAGGATTGATTTCTTCTCAATTTCATTGAAGAGTTTAAGTAGTATTGGCATCAAATCATCTCTAAATTTCTTGTAGATTTCAGCTGTGAATCCATCCAGACTGGGCTTTTCTTTGTTGGTAAGTTGGTTATGTTTTCAATTTCAATAGCTGGTATTGTGTTGTTCAAAATTCCTATATCTTCTTGGTTGAGCTTTTCCAGTTCATGTTTCTAGAAATCTGTCCTTTTCCTCTGTGTTTTCACTCTATGTGAGTAGATATTTTCAAAATAGGTGTTCATGACCTTCTGAATTTCCATGGGATCTGTAGTAATTTATTGTTTTTCAGTTCTTATTGTGTGAATTTTTTTTCTTTCTTTCTCTTGAAAAGCTTAGCTTGGGATTTGTCAATTTTGTTTATTCTCTTAAAAAACCAGCTTTTCGAATCATTGAGTCTTTGTATTGTTTTTTTTTCAGTTTCAGTTGCATTGATTTCTGCCCTAATATTTATAATTTCCTCTCTTCTATGACTTTTGGGTTCAGCTAGGTCTGCTTTTTCTAGAAGCTTGAGATGCAGCATTAAGTTGTTTATTTGTGCTCATTCTGTTTTCTTGATATCATAATTTATTGCTATACATTTCCCTCTTAAGACCACTTTAATTGTATCCCATAGATTATAGTATGTTGTCTCTGTGTTTTCATTGAATTATAGGTATTGTTTTATATCTTATTTAATTTCATCTGTAACCCACTGGTTGTTCAAAGGGTTGTTATTTATTTCCATGTATGTGTACAGGTTTTGAAATTTCTTTTGCCATTATTTTCCAATTTCAGTGCACTATGGTCAGATATTGTGCATGGAATAATTTCAACACCATTCCATTTACTTAAGAATGTTTTATGGGATAATACATGGTCAATTTTGGAGACTGTCCCATATGCTGCTGAGAAGAATGTATATTCTGATGTGGTTGTGTCAAACATTCTGTAAATATCTACTAAGTCCAATTGCTCACAGGTATGATTTAGTTATGTCATTTCTTTGCTGGCATTTGTCTAGTTGATCTATCTCTTTGTGACAATGAGCTGTTAAGATCCCCTGTTTTAACTGTGTTCTTGTGTATGTGATGTTTCATGTCCTTTAGTATTTGTCTTACATAGTTGGGTGCTCATGTATTTGGTGCATATATATTTATAATTGGTAGTTCTTCCTCTTAAATGTTTCCACTAATGAGTATGTAGTGACTTCTTTATCTCTTTTAATCATTTTAGGTTTGAAGTTCACGTTGTCTGCAATTAGAATAGTTACTCCTGCTTTTTTTGGGTTCCTGTTGCATGGACTGTTTTCCATCCTTTGACTTTTAATCTATGAGTTTCCTTTTGGGTCAAATGTGTTTCTTGTATACAGCATATTGTGGGATCCTGTTTCTTGATCCATTCTGTCAGTCCATATCTTTTTATAGGTGAATGGAGGCCATTTACCCTTATGGATATCACTGATATATACTGGCTTAACTTTGTCATGTTATGTTCCAGTTGATTGCTTTCTGCTTTCCCCCTTATTTAATTTCTTATCCTACCTTGTGGATTCTTTCTGTTGTTGTTTTGGGGTGTGTGGTCATTTTTATCTCTGTGTTGTATGTCTTTCAGTACTCTTTCTAAGGTTGTTATGGTGGACATGAATTTCTTCACTTGTTCTTTGTCATGGAAGTATCTTGTTTTTCCATTAAATTTGAATGAAAGTTTTGCTGTGTAAGCAGTCTGGGTTGAAGGTTGTTTTCTTTCAGGATTTGAAATACCTCATTCCAAGCTCTTCTTGACTTGAGGATTTGTGCTGAAAAGTCTGATGTGATTCGAATGGGCTTTCCTTGGTAGTTGAGTTGTGTCTTTTCTCTAACAGCTTTTGGTATTCTGTTTGTATGCTGCATGTCTGAGATCTTAATTATTATGTGTCTGGGTTTGGATTTATGTTGATTGTGACTGTTTGGTATTCTATATGGCTCACTTATCTACATATCAGATTCTTTCCCCATGTTTGGCAAATTTTCTGCTATTACTTCTGTGAATATTTTGGCTACATAATTTGCTTTGACTCCTGCCTCTTCACTGATGCCTATTAATCTTATATTGTTGCTCTTGGCATCATCTTGAAGCTGTTACATTGTCACTTCATGCTGCTTTGTTATTTTTAAAAGTTGTATCCTTTCATAATCACTAATTGCGATCCTCTTCTCAAGGTCTGAAATCCTATCCTCAGTGACATTTAAGCAGTTTTGCAAGCTTTGAATAGAGTTTCTTGTTTATTGGATGTCTCTTTCAGTTTGTTTCATGAATTCTGTATGTTTTCTATATTGTTCTTTCAAGGTTTCAATCAGTTTCCCATGCTCCTGTACTTTTTTTCTCAATTTCTTCTTTGGCTGTACTCAGCAACTCCTTTAATAAGGTTGTTATTTCTGTCTTTATGTGGTTTCTTTAATTTGATTTCCTCTATAGCCTCATGGAGTTGTTTTATTATTTCACTCACTATCTTTTCAGAGTTTTCTGGTGTGTTAGTTTTGGGGTCCTCTATTTCAATATTTCCTGCACTTGCTTCTAGTGGACTAGATGTTAAAGACCATTTTGATTTTTGTTTTGTTATTTTCACTCTGCCTGATGTTTTCTGTGTTTAGGAGGTTGTCACCCACACTCTTTTTAGACTCATAAAGGTCTTACAGTTAGTTGGAGGGGACTTTACTACTGGCCCTATTTACCCACTATACACCTATCTTTTAGGGGCATACTCACCACACTGGCACAGTTAATCCACTGTAGTCCAAGGTTCACCACCTGGGAGCTAAATTCCAAGAATTTTCCAAGTGTTGGGATTCCACCAGGGTGTGTGGTTAGAGCCTGAGCCTGGAATCTGGGTCCCACAGGCTGCTTGGTGGTCCCTGGGTGTGGCCCAGTTGGGCCCCATCCCTGTGTGCAGCTCTTGTGGTCTCAGACACAGTGCTTGGTCTTACCTCCTGGGAGCAGGTTTTTAGTTCTCCCCAAGGGCTAGAGAAGCCTTAGAATTTCCTTCCAATCCATCTCCCCATGCAGCATCCCAGTCTGGATGCCAGAATGGTGCTGAGACACAGACATCTTTAAAACGGGGCTCCAGGATTCTCTTCTCAACACACATCCTGTCACATGGAGAAAATTCAAGAAGAAGATGGAGAAGGGGAACCATTCCATTGCTGGGCCTGACAGGCAGGCAGAAAGGCCAAGCAACACTGTACTTTTTGATGTCTCTTTGAACCACTGTCTCACCTGCTAGTTAGGAGACAGCACCTAAGCACTTCTCTTCCTAACTGAAAAAGAGAAGAAAGGGCTTCTGCCTTGCTGCCCAAGGCTCCAACTCTGAAGATGGAGCCACATTCAAATGAATGCTGGACTTGACACAGGAAAGATTAGAAGTAAGATCATCAGCAAAGCTGAAATCTCAGATTTCCCAATAGATGGACCAAAATCTGAGATGTTGGAATATAAGTGAATGTAAAGAGTGCCCACCAATTCTCATAGGTCAGTGAAGAAAATTTGTGAAGTTTCTTAAAAACACTCAGAAACAAGGAGCACCAAGTTCAAAATCAAAGCTAAAAAAATGATAGATTTCAGAATAGAAAAACTGATGAATGCAAAAGAATCTTACTGGATCTCAAATAAAACCCCATAAAAGAACTAAAATTATTTTAGAGTAGATGATAGATTTGAAACTCCTGTTGAAAGGAACAAATTTGACAATTTAGACTTCCAAAAGGATAGAATATATCCAGGTATTGCAAAGTAAAATGCAAATTTATCTTTTTTTTTAGAATCAAATTTCTTCTTCTGGCTATGGCATGTATAGCTTCCTCCCATATGCTGAGTTCAGGTAAATAAATAAAATATGCAGATACTAGCAACAGTAAGCAGGAGCCCAGTTTCCTTTCCCCAAATGCAAGAAAACAATGAATTGAAGAGAGCTAAATGTGAGGAAGCAAGTGAGGTGATATGCATTACCCTCCTGCATTTTCCTCTTCTCTGCTCCTCACTGTGAAAGATGTCTGGCCAGCTACTCACTAAGATGATGATGTGATGCAAATGGGCCCATCAATCTCCTCAGAGGCAGCTGTGGATAAATCTTTCCCTTTTTCTCCATGAAACAGCTTGTATCTAAGCTGTAGACTCAGCCTGTTCTGCTGGCCTGCTAAGGACTTTGAGGGGAATGCAGCTGAACTGGGAGGGGGTGCAGCCCTGAAGCTACAGGATGCCTCCCATTTTCTGTGCTGTCCAAATGCTGTGGGCTCAGGGAAAACATGCACTTTCCATAAACTGTGATTAGGATTCCCCAAGGAAAGCCCCTGTTCTCACTGAGAATAAAACACACAACACTCCTAAAATTAAAGGTGATTATCAGCCCTCTCCTTATGTGTCACTTTCTTTGGAGATAAGCCCCAATATTGATTGTGGAGCTATGGTGAGACAATACAGAACTCAAAGTTCTTACACCATTTGAAGGTGAACAAGCTTAGATGAAATGATTCAAGAGTACAGAGCAGTGAAGGTCCCTTTGAGGAGCTCTGCCATAAAGTGCTCAGAAATGAAAGTGCTTGTGCTACTTTGTATCTCCCTAAATATTTGTAGTTACCTGTTACATGAAGAAGGTAACTTGACTGTGATACAGTGTGACATCTAGGTGAAAGCGCACTCTGATTTCATGGAATCATCCTCAAAAGGGTTCTCTGAAATCACTTTGTCCTAGGTGATACCCACAGCTGCTTCTTTTCCACTTTTCTTTAGCTAATGTCAGTGAGTTTACTGGGGCTTCAAGCAAGCTGGTTTTTCTAATAGTCCTTGACTCATTGTAAAGTAGCTGTATTTCAAAACATTTGTCAAAACTTTGTCCCTAAAACTTGATTTTTGTATACTGCTTTCTCCATTCCTTACCAACACCAAAGACATATGAGTACAGAAGGTTTGCTTTGCATTTTGCCTGGTGGGCAGCATTGTTCCTAACCTGGCATCTTTTTCCATATTACAGAGTGATAGCAACAACTGAGGTAAGACATAAAAATTTCTGACCAGTTGTATCTAATTTGAGCACCATAAGTAATGCATTAAAACCTGGGGCAAGTACTTTGAAATTATCTTGTGTTGTCATGTTATCTTAACACGGTCACCTGTTTTGCTGCATTGTTATTTTGTATATTTTTATAGTCATAAATTGCCAAGAACCATGTTATTTTTGTTTAATAACAGTCTTCTCAAAAATATATACTCATATTATAAAGTAGACATTATTTTTGCACTTTATATTCAACATCCTTTAGCTTCTTTACATGTTCCTAAAATATTTGTGTCAGTAATTTATAACCTTTTGACATTAGAAAATTGTGTGCTTTATTCTAAATGGTAATTCACATTAGTTTAAACAATGATCTTAACTAAATTTCTGAGAAAACTAAGCTTGCTTCATAATAATGTTGTCTTTTTTTCATTAACTTGGCCCCATGTCTCTTAGTTTAAGTCTATGGTACAGCATAAATTTGCTTTGTGATTTTTCACTTGTTTTATGTGTGTTTATGGCCATTGGAACTATTGCTTGTCCCAGTTCTAACAATTTAAGGTGCTAACTACAAAATAGAGTTATACTTGGCAGCAGACCCTACATAAGAATCACTTTCTTAATCTCTCACATTGCTCAAATTTAGCCAAAAAAGGCTTCGGAAACTGATTAATTATGTGTCATACCCACTGCAATGTTGGAGGTATTCTTACTAATGTATAAAAGTTTAATTGATACCATATATCAAAGCTATATGGTATCAAGTGGAGATATTTGAATTGTCTCTGTGTTTTTCTACTCTTCATTACTATAAAAACCCTTGCACATCTGTACACAGTGAGATCATGATTTTAGGCAAACAGGCCCCTCTGCCTCTGAGCTAGCTTGGAATGAATCCTTTTTCCTTTTTATCCATACACATGGCCTACTTTAATTTGAACGTGTGGACCTATGAGCCTGGTGTTGAGTAGGCTATGGATCAGCAGGTACCGAGGATCATGAATGACTCAGACATCAGCTAGCTGCTACACAGCTTGGTGTATAATTGACAAAGAATCTGTCCATCATAATTGTTTCTAATTCAAATGGGAGACTGCAATTTCAGACATCTTGAAGAAAGAATAACTTTGACCATGAATGTTTAAATGAAAAGAGAAAAAGTGGTTTGGAATAGTACTAAATTTGAAGAATTTATTAAATTTTTTTTCAAAATTCTGTATCCAATTTCCAGATTTCCCTGTTTATGTTACTATGCCATAAAATTGACAGATTATGTTAGTAGCAGAAGTATTTCATTTACTGTAGTAGGATGAATTGCTTTGGAAAAATATGTTAATATGTCATAAAATTGACAGATTATGCTGGTAGCAGATTTCACTTACTACAATAGGATGAATTGCTTTGAAAAAATGCACATAATGGAAAACATCTGTGACCCCAGTATCTGGAAGCCTGAAGCAGGAGGATCCTAAGTATGAATCCTGCCTGGGTGATTTTGTAAGATTAAAAAAAACCTCTGTCTCCTGCGGATTTAGTTCAGCAGCACAAACACTTTCCTGGCAAGTGTGAGGTCATAAGTTCAGATCCCATTACAAAAAAAAACCTGAAAATATATCTTTGCCTCCTCTCTTTCTGTCACTAGGATTTGAATGAAGGGCCTTCACATTGAGCTTCATCTTCAGTTGTTTTCTACTTTTATTATTTCTAATTTTGAGATTTCATTTTAGTAGATTGCATAGGCAGGAATCATATTAAGATCCTCCTGCTTCAGATTTCTAGATCCTGGGATCATAGATGTGTTTCATCATGTGCATTATTTCAAAGAACTTTTATTGACTGCAGTGAGTGAAATAATTCTGTTGCTTAAATAAGAAATTTAAGCACATCTATAGAACACAGGATAGAATTTTATTTAGTCTAATAGGTCTATAGTATAAAACCAATTTTACTTTTCAGGTGGTATAGCCTAGCCAGAGATTTCATTTCATGTAGCAAGTGTCATTTCCCTTATTCTGGAATTGTATTTTTGAGATTTGTCACATTCATCATGGAAGTGTCTTATGTACATAAAGTTACAACTGATGTCTTACAAAGTCATTAAAATAAGTTTATTTGGTTCCTATAAATAATTAATAGCAAATTATTGGTGTTTTTAGAGATAATGTTATATAGGCAAATAGTAGAAGTGATTAAGTTTTGTGTACTTCCTGAAAAAGTATTATGACAAGGGATCAAATAATGAAAGAGACCATGTTGACATAATGCAAATGAAACAGGATTAGTGGCAAATGTTCTAGAAAGTAAGTCTCCCAAATATCATTCAGGTGCAGTTATAAAACAAGTTACTATTTGTCTAATTGTTTCTATGGAGATCCTGTATGAAGAACACATTAAAAGTCAGCATCTATGGTGTGGTGAATCTGGAAATGATTGTAAAATGGTTTTAGCATTTGAATTTCTGCTGCTTGGATCACTTCATCTACTGAATACTCAGAAGACTGGTAAATCTTTTCCAGGACAATAAGCTTCAGTTTAACCTTAGCTCATGGCAATTCTAGCCAATAATAATGATTTGAACCAAGAATTAAACATATTATTGACTAAGTTTATTTCCATTAAATTAAAAAATAAAAACAAATTGCTTTGCTATAAGAAACAGTTAAATTTTAAAGAATATTTAGAATTTGAGCATTGTTTATAGCTATTATTAATTATTGTACTATGGTAGGACAAGTGGACATCCCAAAATTCCATCCAGCATATACCAAGGAGCATTTTATTTCCTTTTGCCTAAGGCTCTCCATTGGCTCTGGCAACCACTGCTGCAGGGCAATGGGCTAATCATAGTTCAGTTCCTTGTGTACAATAAGAAAGAATTGCCAATTGTATGCTTGTAGCAAGAAGTAAAGCAGCTCCATTTATTTAAGATTATAAGAGGTTGTGCTCAGGGCTCATCTATGCCAATGAATGTGTAAACAACCCAAGTGACAGAAAAGCAACAGCAACAGCACAAAGGTGGGCTGATAATTTAAGTTTTTCATAATTAAAGGCTGGACACTCTTTAAGGGCCTTCCCCTGAATCTAGAGACATGATTGCCAGTGGGTGTTTCAGGCAACTAATGGGGTGAGAGGAGGGTAATGCTGACCAGAAGGTCAGGCTAGGAGATATAACACTGAATGTGCTCTCACCTCAGGCATCTGCATCTCCTAAGCTTTGTTATTCTACTTTTTTATCTCTCTTAGGATAATGGAATCTGTAATAGCCTCAGGGGACAGTATAGACTGCCTTGATGAGAGGGGGTGACCCATTCACCTCTATTTCTAATTACACTACAATGACCTGATCCACTGGAAAAAAAGTCTTGGTGTTCATTTTTCTTCCACATTGCATGTGTGGGTATTCATCTCTGAAGCTGTGATCAGATTCCTTCCAACAAACATTCCTAAACACCTAAAAACATCACAGCATCATATGATTCTGAGCTGATAAATCTCTCCATGGTTGACACTTTTGTAAAATAGCTCTTCCTAGAATATGACTTTAGGCAATAAAGAATAACACACTCAAGAATATTCCAAAGAATGATAGCATTTTACTGTTGCTCATGAAGAATGCCTGGAGGAGCCTACAAAAAGCCCCTCCTGAGGCTTTGTAACACAGACAGGAGAACTTTCCTCCCAGCACCTACCCCTTAGCAATCTCAGAGCCATGGCTCTGCTCAGATGCACACTGAGTGGAAGAAGACTGCTATGGTCCCTGGGTGCTGCACTGAGTTCAAAGGGTGGAACATGCTTGTGACCTGCATGGCACATGTAAGGCAAGTCCAACTCCTAACTGCCAGCCACTAGGGCAATAAAATATTATTAGAATACAAGTTTTCAAAGTAGGTATTCTAATATGGTTGTTATATCTTGCTCTTGGATTGTTTCCTTGACAAGGAGGTAGTGACCTTCTTTATCTTCCTTAATAAGAAAATCTTCTATACCTACTTTGAAAACTTGTATTCTAACTTGTATTGTTAATAATTCTTGGTTTGATATTCACTTTGTCTTCAACTAGAATAGCTACCCCTGCTTTTTTTCTGGGTTCCTGTCACATGGAGTATTGTTTTCCATCCTTTGATTTTCAGCCTATGAATTTCTTTTTGAATTACATGTGTTTATTGCATGCAGCATATTGTTAGATCTTGCTCCTTGATCTATCCTGCAAGTCTGTGTCTTTCAAATGGTGTGTTGAGACCATTAACATTGATGGTTATAACTGATAAGTACTGACTTACCCTTGTCATGTTATTTTACGGTCATTGCCCCCCCATTTTTCCCCTCACTCTAATGGTTTGTACAAAGGGGTTAAAATTTAAACTGATTTAAAGAGAAAACACAGAATAGGAAAAATAGAAAGAGATTAAAAGTAAGGTTGGAGGACAAAAGGGGATCATGCCAACCTGGGAAAACTGGTACAGAAGACCGAAGGAGAAGAGACATGGAAGACATAAAAGGAAAAACAGAACAGAACCACACCCACAAAGAGGCTAGCAACCACTTTCACAGTCATATAAAAACAATGAAGAAGAAAGAAAAAAGAAAAGAAAAACAAATAGTCCACTTCCAGGACTCTCTGGTTTCACTAGTAACCTGTGGAAACAAGAGTCCCAAATCATGCCACTGTATCCCAGCAAGCCAGCACTATCTTCATGTCAGAGTAGTGGATAACCTCAGCAGGACTTCCCTGAGACCAGACTCGTTGGGCTTGCCTCAGTTCAAGCAACTTCCATGGACTTGTGCCCAGCTAGGAGCTGCTTCAGGAAGCCAGCAGCAGTTCTAGGTTCTTGCTTTATCTGGCCTGACTCCAAAATGGTTGCTGGCTAATCACGTTCTCCCCACAGGAGGAATAAATCCCTTGCACTCACCACAAGGCAGTTCAGTCATCCATGTTTTATTTCTAATCTCAGACTTCCTTATTTATACTTAAGAATTATCACCAATGAGATCCCAAAGGCCAGATCTAAGTATCAACATTTTTATTCCTTATTTACATTTTTTGTCAATCCTTCTCCACACATAAATTACAATTTTCATAGCTCAGCTGTATGAAATTTCTAGTTCACTGCTTCATCAGGTCTCCCCATGATTTAATTAGAAATTAATGAAAAACAATAAAATATGGAAAATGGTGTAAAAACATTCTGGAAATTTCACCATGTGTAACAGAGGAATGAACATCACCTACCTTGTATGATTGTTTTATAATAGTTTTATTGATATGTATTCATTTTACTGAATACTGTGTTTCATTTTTCATGTTTGTGCATGGATATACTATACTTTGCACATTTTTAAAACTTGCAAATTGAGTATGTAACAGTGTCTCAGTCCTAGTTATCATTATTTTTATCTGAAGATATGTCAAAATATCCCCATAGGCTGGTATTCTGACACCAATTTCTTTAGAATATATGCATATCAATTTTTGGTGGCCTTTCCCTAAATCAGTGTTCTGAAACATTGCTATTGATTCATGCAAGCATTTAGAAGTGGTACACTAGTATCACCTGTTATTATTGTTACTCACTTGTAAAAAAGTAACTTGAAAATGTTTTATAAGAACATTTTTTTGTTATTTGATTTATTATCTAAGAAATTTGAGTTCCTCATAATTCTGTAAGAACCCCTTAAGATGTCTGATCATAATATTAGGAATACTGCTCCTAGCTTTTATGTGGATATGCCAAAACCACCCAATAAATGTAAACATTATGTACTGCTATTTACTAATAAACAAACAGATCTGAGGAAAACAGTTTAGATGAAATGTTGAGCAAAGGAATCAAGTAAAAGGAAGAAATTTAAAGACAGGAAGTGGAAAGTATACCAACCCTCAGATAATATGACTGTTTACATAGAAAACCCAAAATTTCAACTAGAAGACCCTTACACTTAGTAAACAAAATTTTCAACGTGGCAAAATACTTCCCCTTGCCATTTGAGTATTTTCTTCTTGTTTCTCAATATCTTTTACAAATTTTGGTTCTTATTTATACTGTCATTTTCTCACACCACAGAAATAATGAGATACTTTTATATGTGTCTGAATGGGGAAAGGAAGTAAGGAAAAAAGAAAGAAAAATGAAAATTAAAAAAATTAAAACAAAACTTTTGTAAATAAGGAGGGGAAGTGGGGTTGAAGGGAGAGAAGAAAAAAATCAAATTTTAATGGACATGAAATATCAAATAAATGTAACACATCTTATTGTAATGGGGGACATTAACGTTGTATTGTTACAGAAAAATCAACCAACAAAAATCAAAGAAATATCGAAACTGAACCAAACCTGTGGACAAATTGACTTAATAGGTGTCTACAGAGGGTTTCACCCCATAACACCAGAGTAAACATTTTCTCAGATGCACATGCTCTCCAAAACAGACCATATACTAGCCCTATGACATGTTTAAGTAAATGTAAAGGAATTCAAATTATCCCATTCATATTATCTGTCAATAGAGCAGTGAAATTGAAAATCAACACCAAAAGAAGTCACACAAACTCCATAAATGTGTAAAAATTAAATAACACCCTCTTGAACAACAAATTAGTCACAGAGGATATTAAAGGAAATAATAATAAACAGTATCTACAAATAAATTGTAATGTAGACAAAACATAGCAACTTTTGGGACATAAGGAAAGCAGTGTTATGAGGTAAATTTATAGCATGAATATACACACCAAGAAGATAGAACTCAGATAAACAATCTAATATTGAATGTCAAAACTTCTAGAAAAAGAACAGCTGAAGCCCAAAGCTCATACACGGAAAAAAATCATAATGATCAGAGCAGAAATTAATGTAGTTGAGATGAAGAAATGCAATACAAAGAATTAATTAATCAGAAAGTTTGTTCTTTAACACTGTAAGTCAAATTGGTAAATGCTTAGCCAACTTTTTCAAAAAAGGAAAGAAAAGACTCAGATTCAAGCAATTAGGATTGCAAAGGGTGAAATCATAACAAATCCTATAGAAATCTAGATTATAAATACTTCATGAGAGTATCCTTATGAAATGGAAATCTCAAAAGAAATGGACAGACAGAAGAAATTGACAGATATATGGAAATCTCAGAAGAAATGGACAGATATATGTGAACTATCAAAGCTGAGTCAAGAAGATATAAAAAGTGACTGGGTGTAGTGACACTCACCTATAACCCCAGCACTCAAGAGGCTAAGACAGGAACATTGCTGTGAGTTCAAGACCCCCCTGGGCTACAAAGTGATTTCAAGTCCAGCCTGAACTTCATAGTGAAACACTGTCTCAAAAAGACAAAAAGAAAAAAAAAGAATGGAAAGTATAAATAATACAATTTCAGTTAATGAAATTGAAAATGTATTTAAAAAATTATTAACAAAGAAAATATCAGGTACTGGTGGATACAATGCTGATTTCACAGACAAATTCAGAGAGGATCTAAGGCCATTACTCCTCCAAATCTTCAATGGCATAGAAAGAGAAGCAATACTCCCAAGCTCATTCCTGGAAGCAAGTATTACCCTGATACTGAAACCAGAGGAAGATCCAACCAAAAAAGAGCTACAGTCCAATCTCTGTAATGAACATAGATGCAAAAATCCTCAATAAGATACTGATGAACAGTATGTCACAATTCATGAAGAAGGTCATACACAATGTCCAACTAGGAGTCATTCCATTCCAGGTATGCAGGGATGGTTCAATGTGCAAACATAAAAATGTAATGCAACTTATCAATAAAGCAAAGTACAGAAATCACATGACCATCTCAATTGATGCAGAAAAACATTTGACAAAGTCTAACACCCATTCATGATAAAAACCTTACAGAATATTGGAAATAGATGGTCAATCCAATATCTCAATCTGATAAAAATCATTTATGACAAACCACAGCCAACATCATACTATATGGTCTGTAGCTGAAAGTGATCACTGTAAAATCACGAACAGGTCAAGTATGTCCATTATCACCACTCCTATTCTATATAGTCTAACAAGACTGGCCATACCAATTAGATATGAGAAATATAGGGAACAAGTATAGGAAAGGAAGAGTTAAATTATCATTATTTGAAGGTGACATGATTCTTTCCATAGAAGACCCTAAAAGCTCCACCAATAGACTTCTCGATTTAATAAACAGCATCAGTAGAGTATCTGGTACAAAGTTAACACCTAGAAGTCAATATTCCTGTATACAACAGACTCACTGGGAAAGAAATTAGGGAACCAACACCTTTCACAATAACACCAAAGAAGAAATACTTAGGGATCCATCAGACAAAGGAAGTAGAAGATCTTTACATTGTGACAGCATATGGATGTATACTATGATGACACCTGTGTTGAATCTCTTCAAAGACTGAGTGACTAAGTAAATATAAGTAACCTGGGGAGACTATAGCAGAATAGTAAAATCTCAGGATTTCTAGCCTTTTTGGTTACGCTACTTTTACAACTTCATAGTTTTAATTTTGTAGTGTAATGCTGGGAGGATGAATAGTAAACTTTAGTTAAATATAAATTTTTGGTTAGGAGAATGAAAAGTTCCTGAAGATAGGTGACATCGAGTAACTCACAACAATATTAAACTCATTAAAAGGTATGTTCATCATGATTAAAGTGTCTCTATTAAGTACGTATTTTACTTTAAATATGAAATAAAAGTAAATCACTGTTTAAAAATTGTGTGGAAATGACTCAGTGGTTGGAACAAGCTAGTTTTATTTGAGTAGATGAAGAAACCAAACCCTCTTGTGGATTTTTATATTCCTTTCATGTCCATTTTTGGTTAATGTTTGGAAGCCCTTAGAGACACGAATGACATGGAGCAATTTGGCTAATTATGAGTTCTGTGCATTAAGCCTCCAAGGTTATAGAGTAGTCCATAGTTGGCTTGTGCTCCAGCCCTTTATTAACTCCAGTCCACACTGTATCCCTGGCTCTGTTTCTGCTATCAAGAAGTTCCTATGTGAGTCTATTAATGTCAAGCCAGAGGACAGAGTCTGAGTCTTCACTGAGAAGCAGACACAGGTGATGTAATTTCAAAACAAGTATCAAGGCAATTTGTAGGAGGCATGTTGTGTGCTTTGGCTTCCTTTCATTCTAATTAAGACAAATGCACACATCACTAGTTTCTGAGAAAATACTAATGAATTCCTGGTACATGCACTTTGAAAACACTGCAGTTGACATCTGTTTCAAGTGTGTGCTGTGTATTTCACCAAGGCATCAAGGCATTTTGTAGGAAGCGGGTTTTGTTCTTTGGCTTCCATTCGTTCCTATTAGGACAAATGTGAATATCACTTGTATAGCACAGAAAACTACTGAATTCCTGGAACATGCCCTTTCAAAACACTGCATTTTAGTTCTATTTGAAGAGTGTGCTGTGATTTCACAACAAGTATTAAGGCAATTTGTAGGAGGGGTGTTGTGTGCCTTGGCTTCCATTCATTCTAAATAGGACGAATACGCACATCACTTGTTTCTCAAAAAAACTAATTCTTTCCTGGTACATGCACTTTGAAAAGACTGCGGTTGACATCTGTTTGAAGTGTGTGCTGTATATTTCAACAAGGCATCAAGGCAATTTGTAGGAAGCGGTTTTGTGCATTGGCTTCCATTGGTTCCTATTAGGACGAATGTGAATATTACTTGTAGAGCACAGAAAACTACTGAATTCCTGGAACATGCCCTTTCAAAACATTGCATTTTAGTTCTATTTCAAGAGTGTGCTGTGATTTCACAACAAGTATCAAGGCAATTTGTAGGAGGCGTGTTGTGTGCTTTAGCTTCCATTCATTCTAAATAGGACGAATGCACACATCACTGGTTTCTCAGAAAAAAATAAAGAATTCTTGCTACAAGCACTTTGAAAACACTGCAGTTGAAATCTGTTTCAAGTGGGTACTGTGTATTTCACCAAGGCAGCAAGGCATTTTGTGGGAAGTGGGTTTTGTGCAGTGGCTTCCATTACTTCATATTAGGATTAATGTGAATATCACTTGTGTAGCACAGAAAAGTACTGAATTCCTGGAACATGCCCTTTCAAAACACTGCATTTTAGTTCTATTTCAAGAGTGTGCTGTGATTTTACAACAAGTATCAAGGCATTTTGTCGGAGGTGTCTTGTGTGCTTTGTATTCCATTCATTCTAAATTGGACGAATGCGCACATCAATAGTTTCTCACAAAAAACTAATGATTTCCTGGCACATTAATTTTGAAAAGACTGCAGTTCACATCTGTTTCAAGTGTATGCTGTGTATTTCTGCAAGGCATCAAGGCATTTTGAGGGAAGCTGATTTTGTGCATTGGCTTCCATTGGTTCCTATTAGGACGAAAGTGAATATTACTTTTATAGCACAGAAAACTACTGATTTCTTGAAACATGCCCTTCAAAACACTGCATTTTAGCTCTATTTCAGGAGTGTGCTGTGATTTCAAAACAAGTATTAAGGCAATATGTAGGAGGCGTGTTGTCTGCTTTGGCTTCCATTCATTCTAAATAGGACCAATGCGCACATCACATGTTTCTCAGAGAAAACTAATCAATTCCTGGCACATGCACTTTGAAAACACTGCAGTTGACATCTGTTTCAAGTGTGTGCTGTGTATTTCACCAAGGCATCAAGGCATTTTGTAGGAAACGGGTTTTTTGCTTTGGCTTCCTTTTGTTCCTATTAGGACGAATGTGAATATCATTTGTATAGCGCAGAAAACTACTGAATTAGTGGAACATGCCCTTTCAAAACACTGCATTTTAGTTTTATTTCAAGAGTGTGCTGTAATTTTACAACCAGTATCAAGGCATTTTGTAGGAGGTGTCTTGTGTGCTTTGTATTCCATTCATTCTAAATTGGACGAATGCCCACATCAAAAGTTTCTCACAAAAAAACTAATGATTTCCTGGTACATGCACTTTGAAAAGACTGCAGTTCACATCTGTTTCAAGTGTATGCTGTGTATTTCTGCAAGGCATCAAGGCATTTTGAGGGAAGCGGGTTTTGTGCATTGGCTTCCATTGGTTCCTATAAGGACGAATGTGAATTTTACTTTTATAGCACAGAAAACTACTGATTTCTTGGAACATGCCCTTCAAAACAGTGCATTTTAGTTCTATTTCAAGAGTGTGCTTTGATTTCACAACAAGTATCAAGGCAATTTGTAGGAGGCGTGATGTGTGCTTTGGCTTCCATTCATTCTATTTAGGACCAATGCGCCCATCACTTGTTTCTCAGAGAAAACTAATGAATTCCCGGTACATGCATTTTGAAAACACAACAGTTGACATATGTTTCAAGTGTGTGCTGTGTTTTTCACCAAGGCATCAAGGCATTTTGTAGGAAGCGGGTTTTGTGCTTTGGCTTCCTTTCGTTTCTATTAGGACGAATTTGAATATCACTTGTATAGCACAGAAAACTACTGAAATCCTGGAACATGCCCTTTCTAAACACTGCATTTTAGTTCTATTTCAAGAGTGTGATGTCATTTCACAACAACTATCAAGGCAATTTGTAGGAGGCGTGTTGTGTGCTTTGGATTCCATTCATTCTATTTAGGACCAATGCGCCCATCACTTGTTTCTCACAGAAAACTAATGAATTCCTGGTACATGCACTTTGAAAACACTGCAGTTGACGTCTGTTTCAACTGATTGCTGTTTCTCACCAATGCATCAAGGCCTTTTATAGGAAGCTGGTTTTGTTCTTTGGCTTCCTTTTGTTCCTATTAGGACGAATGTGAATATCACATGTATAGCGCAGAAAAGTACTGAATTCCTAGAACATGCCTTTCAAAACACTGCATTTTAGTTCTATTTCAAGAGTGTGCTGTGATTTCACAACAAGTATCAAGGCAATTTGTAGGAGGCGTGATGTGTTCTTTGGCTTCCATTCATTCTAAATTGGACGAATGCGCACATCAATAGTTAGTCACAAAAAACTAATGATTTCCTGGTACATGCACTTTGAAAAGACTGCAGTTCACATCTGTTTCAAGTGTATGCTGTGTATTTCTCCAAGGCATCAAGGCATTTTGAGGGAAGCTGGTTTTGTGCATTCACTTCCATTGGTTCCTTTTAGGACGAATGTGAATATTACTTTTATAGCACAGAAAACTACTGATTTCTTGGAACATGCCCTTCAAAACACTGCATTTTAGTTCTATTTCAAGAGTGTGCTGTGATTTCACAACAAGTATCAAGGCAATTTATAGGAGGCGTGTTGTCTGCTTTGGCTTCCATTCATTCCAAATTGGACCAATGCGCCCATCACTTGTTTCTCAGAAAAAACTAATGAATTCCTAGCACATGCACTTTGCAAACACTTCAGTTGACATCTGTTTCAAGTGTGTGCTGTGTTTCTCACCAACACATCAAGGCATTTTGTAGGAAGTTTGTTTTGTTCTTTGAGTTCCTTTCGTCCTTATTAGGACGAATGAGAATATCACTTGTACAGCACAGAAAACTACTGAATTCCTGGAACATGCCCTTTCAAAACACTGCATTTTAGTTCTGTATCACGAGTGTGCTGTGATTTCACAACAAGTATCAAGGCAATTTGTAGGAGGCGTGTTATGTGCTTTGGCTTCGATTCATTCTAATTAGGATGAATGCGCCCATCATTTATTTCTCAGAAAAAACTAATGAATTCCTGGCACATGCACTTTGAAAACACTACAGTTGACATCTGTTTCAAGTGTCTACTGTGTATTTCACCAAGGCATCAAGGCATTTTGAAGGAAGTGGGTTTTGTGCAGTGGCCTCAATTACTTCCTATTAGGATGAATGTGAATATCACTTGTATAGCACAGAAAACTAATGAATTCCTGGTACATGCACTTTGAAAACACTGCAGTTGACATCTGTTTCGAGTGTGTGCTGTGCATTTCACCAAAGCATTAAGGCATTTTGTAGGAAGGGTTTTTGTATACTGGATTCCCTTCGTTCCTATTAGGATGAATGAGAATATCACTTGTATTGCACAGAAAACTACTGAATTCCTGGAACATGCCCTTTCAAAACACTGCAGTTTAGTTCTATTTCAAGACTCTGCTGTGATTTCACAACAAGTATCAAGGCAATTTGTAGGAGACGTGTTGTGTGCTTTGGCTTCCATTCATTCTAAATAGGACCAATGCGCACATCACATGTTTCTCAGAGAAAACTAATGAATTCCTGGCACATGCACTTTGAAAACACTGCAGTTGACATCTGTTTCAAGGCTGTGCTGTGTATTTCACCAAAGCATCAAGGCATTTTGTAGGAAGTGGGTTATGTGCAGTGCCTTCCATTACTTCCTATTAGGATGAATGTGAATATCACTTTTAAAGCACAGAAAACTAAAGAATTCCTGCAACTTGCCCTTTCAAAACAGTGCATTTTAGTTCTATTTCAAGAGTGTGCTGTGATTTCACAACAAGTATCGAGGCAATTTGTAGGAGGCGTGATGTGTGCTTTGGCTTCCATTCATTTTATTTAGGACCAATGCGCCCATCACTTGTTTCTCAGAAAAAACTAATGAATTCCCGGTACATGCACTTTGAAAACACAGCAGTTGACATATGTTTCAAGTGTGTGCTGTGTTTTTCACCAAGGCATTAAGGCATTTTGTACGAAGCGGGTTTTGTGCTTTGGCTTCCTTTCGTTTCTATTAGGACGAATGTGAATATAACTTGTATAGCACAGAATACTACTGAATTCCTGGAACATGCCCTTTCTAAACACTGCATTTTAGTTCTATTTCAAGAGTGTGATGTCATTTCACAACAACTATCAAGGCAATTTGTAGGAGGTGTGTTGTGTGCTTTGGATTCCATTCATTCTATTTAGGACCAATGCGCCCATCACTTGTTTCTCACAGAAAACTAATGAATTCCTGGTACATGCACTTTGAAAACACTGCAGTTGACATCTGTTTTAACTGATTGCTGTTTCTCACCAATGCATCAAGGCCTTTTATAGGAAGCTGGTTTTGTTCTTTGGCTTCCTTTTGTTCCTATTAGGACGAATGTGAATATCACTTGTATAGCGCAGAAAAGTGCTGAATTCCTAGAACATGCTTTTCAAAACACTGCATTTTAGTTGTATTTCAAGAGTGTGCTGTGATTTCACAACAAGTATCAAGGCAATTTGTAGGAGGCGTGATGTGTTCTTTAGCTTCCATTCATTCTAAATTGGAGGAATGCGCACATCAATAGTTTCTCACAAAAAACTAATGATTTCCTGGTACATTAATTTTGAAAAGACTGCAGTTCACATCTGTTTCAAGTGTATGCTGTGTATTTCTGCAAGGCATCAAGGCATTTTGAGGGAAGCTGGTTTTGTGCATTGGCTTCCATTGGTTCCTATTAGGATGAATGTCAATATTATTTTATAGCACAGAAAACTACTGATTTCTTGGAACATGCCCTTCAAAACACTGCATTTTAGTTCTATTTCAAGAGTGTGCTGTGATTTCACAACAAGTATCAAGGCAATTGGTAGGAGGCGTTTTGTGTGCTTTGGCTTCCATTCATTCTAAATAGGATGAATGGGCACATCACTTGTTTCTCAGAAAAAATTAATGAATTCACGGCACATGCACTTTGAAAACACTGCAGTTGACATCTGCTTCAAGTGTCTACTGTATTTGTACAAGGCATCAAGGCATTTTGTAGGAAGGGGGTTTTGTTCATTGGCTTCCATTGGTTGCCATTAGGACGAATGTGAATATCACTTGTATAGCACAGAAAACTACTGAAATCCTGGAACATGCCCTTTCAAAACACTGCATTTTAGCTCTATTTCAAGAGTGTGATGTGATTTCACAACAAGTATCAAGGCAATTTGTAGGAGGCGTGTTGTGTGTTTTGGCTTCCATTCATTCTATTTAGGATGAATGAGCCCATCACATGTCTCTCAGAGAAAACTAATGAATTCCTGGTACATGCACTTTGAAAACACTGCGGTTGACATCTGTTTCAACTGTGTGCTGTGTTATTCACCAAGGCATCAAGGCATTTTGGAGGAAACGGGTTTTGTCTCTGGCTTCCTTTCCTTCATTTTAGGACGAATGTGAATATCACATGTATAGCACAGAAAACTACTGAATTCCTGGAACATGCCCTTTCAAAACACTGCATTTTAGTTCTATTTCACGAGTGTGCTGTGATTTCACCACAAGTATCAAGTCATTTTGTAGGAGGTGTCTTGTGTGCTTTGTATTCCATTCATTCTAAATTGGACGAATGCACACATCAATAGATTCTCACATAAAACTAATGCTTTCCTGGTACATGCACTTTATAAAGAGGGCAGTTCACATCTGTTTCAAGTGTATGCTGTGTATTTCTGCAAGGCATCAAGGCATTTTGTAGGAAGCGGGTTTTGTGCAATGGCTTTCATTGGTTCCTATTAGGACAAATGTGAATATTACTTGTATAGCACAGAAAACTACTGATTTCCTGGAACATGCCCTTCAAAACACTGCATTTTAGTTCTACTTCAAGAGTGTGCTGTGATTTCACAACAAGTATCAAGGCAATTTGTAGGAGGCGTGTTGTGTGCTTTGGCTTCCATTCATTCTAAATAGGACCAATGGGCACATCACATGTTTCTCAGAGAAAACTAATGAATTCCTGGCACATGCACTTTGAAAACACTGCAGTTGACATGTGTTTCAAGTGTCTACTGTGTATTTGTACAAGGCATCAAGGCATTTTGTAGGAAGGGGGTTTTGTTCATTGGCTTCCATTGGATCCTATTAGGATGAATGTGAATATCACTTGAATAGCACAGACAACTACTGAAATCCTGGAACATGCCCTTTCAAAACACTGCATTTCAGTTCTATTTCAAGAGTGTAATGTGATTTCACAACAAGTATCAAGGCAATTTGGAGGAGGGGTGTTATGTGCTTTGGCTTCCATTCATTCCATTTAGGACCAATGCACCCATCACTTGTTTCTCAGAAAAAAATAATGAATTCCTGGTACATGAGCTTTGAAAACACTGCAGAAGACATCAGTTTCAAGTGTGTGCTGTGTTTTTCACCAAGGCCTCAAGACATTTTGGAGGAAACGGGTTTTGTTCTTTGGATTCCATTCGTTGCTATTAGGACGAATGTGAATATCACTTGTATAGCGCAGAAAACTACTGAATTCCTGGAACATGCCCTTTCAAAACACTGCATTTTAGTTCTATTTCAAGAGTGTGCTGTGATTTCACAACACGTATCAAGGCAATTTGTAGGAGTCGTGATGTGTTCTTTGGCTTCCATTCATTCTAAATAGGACGAATGAGCACAACACTTGTTTCTCAGAGAAAACTAATGAATTCCTGGTACATGCACTTTGAAAACACGTCAGTTGACATCTGTTTCATGTGTGTGCTCTGCATTTCACCAAGGCATCAAGGTATTTTGAAGGAAGGGGGCTTTGTATACTGGATTCCATTCGTTCCTAATAGGATGAATGTGAATATTACTTCTATTGCACAGAAAACTGCTGAATTCCTGGAACAACCCCTTTGAAAACACTGCATTTTAGTTCTATTTCAAGAGTGTGATGTGATTTCACAACAAGTATAAAGGCAATTTGCAGGAGACGTGCAGTGTGCTTTGGCTTCCATTCATTCTATTTAGGACCAATGCGCCCATCACTTGTTTCTCAGAGAAAACTAATGAAATCCTGGTACATGCACTTTGAAAACACTGCAGTTGACATCTGTTTCAAGTGTGTGCTGTGTTTCTCACCAAGGCATCAGGGCATTTTGTAGGAAGCGGGTGTTGTTCTTTGAGTTCCTTTCGTTCCTATTAGGATGAATGTGAATATCACTTGTATAGCACAGAAAACTACTGAATTCCTGGAACATGCCCTTTCAAAACACTGCATTGTAGTTCTATTTCAAGAGTGTGCTGTGATTTCACAACAAGAATAAAGGCAATTTTTAGGAGGCATGTTTTGTGCTTTGGCTTCTATTCATTCTAATTAGGATGAATGCGCACGTCACTAGTTTCTGAGAAAAAGCTAATGAATTCCTGGTACATGCACTTTGAAAACACTGCAGTTGACATCTGTTTCAAGTGTGTCCTGTGTATTTCAACAACACATGAAGGCATTTTGTAGGAAACGTATTTTGTTCATTGGCTTCAATTGGTTCGTATTAGCACGAATGTGAATATTACATGTATAGCAAAGAAATCTACTGAAATCCTGGAAGATGCCCTTTCAAAACAGTGCATTTTAGTTCTATTTCAAGAGTGTGCTTTGATTTCACAACAAGTATCAATGCATTATGTAGGAGGTGTTATGTGTGCTTTGGCTTCCTTTCATTCTAAATAGGACGATTGCGCCCATAACTTGTTTCTCAGAAAAAACTAATGAATTCCTGGCACATGCACTTTGAAAACACTGCAGTTGACATCTGTTTCAAGTGTCTACTGTGTATTTGTACAAGGCATCAAGGCATTTTGTAGGAAGGGGGTTTTTTCATTGGCTTCCATTGGTTCCTATTAGGAAGAATGTGAATATCACTTGTATAGCACTAAAAATTACTGAAATCCTGGAACATGCCCTTTAAAAACACTGCATTTTAGTCCTATTTCAACAGTGTGATGTGATTTCACAACAAGTATCAAGGCAGTTTGTAGCAGGCATGTTGTTTGCTTTGACTTCCATTCATTCTATTTAGGAACAATGCGCCCATCACTTGTTTCTCAGAGAAAACTAATGAATTCCTAGTACATGCACTTTGAAAACACAGCAGTTGACATCAGTTTCAAGCGTGTGCTGTGTTTTTCACCAAGGCATCAAGACATTTTGAAGGAAACGGGTTTTGTGCTTTGGATTCCATTCATTCCTATTAGGACAAATGTGAATATTACTTGTATAGCACAGAAAACTACTGAATTCCTGGAACATGCCCTGTAAAAACACTGCATTTTAGTTCTACCTCAAGAGTGTGCTGTGATTTCAAAACAAGTATCAAGGCAATATTTAGGAGGCGTGTTTTGTGCTTTGCCTTCGATTCATTCTAATAAGGATGAATGCGCACATCACTTGTTTCTGAGAAAATACTAATGAATTCCTGGTACATGCACTTTGAAAACACTGCAGTTGACGTCTGTTTCAAGTGTGTGCTGTGTATTTCAACAAGGCATGAAGGCATTTTGTAGGAAGCATGTTTTCTGCATTGGCTTCCTTTGGTTCGTATTAGCACGAATGTGAATATTACTTGTATAGCACAGAAAACTACTGAAATCCTGGAACATGCCCTTCCAAAACACTGCATTTTGGTTCTATTTCAAGAGTGTGCTGTGATTTCACAACCAGTATCAAGGCAGTTTGTAAGAGGCGTGTTGTGTGCATTGGCTTCCATTCATTCAAATTAGGACGAATGCGCACATCACTTGTTTCTCAGAGAAAACGAATGAATTCCTGGTACATGCTCAGTGAAAACACTTCAGTTTACATCGGTTTCAAGTGTGTGCTGTGTATTTCACCAAGGCATCAAGGCATTTTGTACGAAAAGTGTTTTTTGCATTGGCTTCCTTTCGTTCCTATTAGGACGAATGTGAATGGCACAGGTATAGCAGAGAAAACTACGGAATTCCTGGAACGTGCCCTTTCAAAACACTGCATTTTGGTTCTATTTCAAGAGTGTGCTGTGATTTCACAACAAGTATCAAGGCAATTTGTAGGAGGCGTGTTGTGTGCATTGGCTTCCTTTCATTATAATTAGGACGAATGCGCACATCACTTGTTTCTCAGAAAAAACTAATGAATTTCTGGTTCATACACTTTGAAAACACGTCAGTTTACATTGGTTTCAAGTGTGTGCTGTGTAATTCACCAAGGCATCAAGGCATTTTGTAGGAAGCTGGTTTTGTGCTTTGGCATCCTTTCGTTCCTATTTGGATGAATGAGAATATCACATGTATAGCACAGAAAACTGCTGAATTCCTGGAACATGCCCTTCCAAAACACTGCATTTTGTTTCTATTTCAAGAGTGTGCTGTGATTTCAAAACAAGTATCAAGGCAATTTGTAAGAGGCGTGTTGTGTGCATTTGATTCCTTTCATTATAATTAGGATGAATGCGCACATCACTTGTTTCTCAGAAAAAACTAATGAATTTCTGATCCATGCACTTTGAAAACACTTCAGTTTACATCGGTTTCAAGTGTGTGCTGTGTAATTCACCAAGGCATCAAGGCATTTTGTAGGAAGCTGGTTTTGTGCTTTGGCTTCCTTTGGTTCATATTTGGATGAATGTGAATATCACTTGTATAGCAGAAAGAACTACTGAATTCCTGGAACATGCCCTTTCAAAACACTGCATTTTGGTTCTATTTCAAGAGTGTGCTTTGATTTCACAACAAGTATCAAGGCAATTTGTCGGAGGCGTGTTGTGTGCATTGGATTCCTTTCATTATAATTAGGACAAATGCGCACATCACTTGTTTCTCAGAAAAAACTAATGAATTTCTGGTTCATGCACTTTGAAAACACTTCAGTTTACATCGGTTTCAAGTGTGTGCTGTGTAATTCACCAAGGCATCAAGGCATTTTGTAGGAAGCTGGTTTTGTGCTTTGGCTTCCTTTCGTTCCTATTTGGATGAATGTGAATATCACTTGTATAGCACAGAAAACTACTGAATTCCTGGAACATGCCCTTCAAAAACACTGCATTTTGATTCTATTTCAAGAGTGTGCTGTGATTTCACAACAAGTATCAAGGCAATTTGTAAGAGGCGTGTTGTGTGCATTGGCTTCCATTCATTCTAATTAGGACGAATGCGCACATCACTTGTTTCTCAGAGAAAACTAATGAATTCCTGGTACATGCTCGGTGAAAACACTTCAGTTTACGTCGGTTTCAAGTGTGTGCTGTGTATTTCACCAAAGCATCAAGGCATTTTGTAAGAAGAGTGTTTTTTGCATTGGCTTCCTTTGGTTCCTATTAGGACGAATGTGAATATCACATGTATAGCAGAGAAAACGACTGAATTCCTGGAACATGCCCTTTCAAAACACTGCATTTTGGCTCTATTTCAAGTGTGTGCTCTGATTTCACAACAAGTATCAAGGCAATTTGTAGGAGTCGTGTTGTGTGCATTGGCTTGCATTCATTCCAATTAGGAAGAATGCGCAC
>PVLA01010744.1:0-60271 GCA_004027455.1 Hydrochoerus hydrochaeris
CCAGTCTGTGAGTGAATCTGAATCCGCCTTTATTTTTTAGAAGCTGGAATATATATTTGCCAACCCTGGCAGCAACCCCCAGCCCCAAGCAGGAAACGCCCCAGGCCCAGGGCCAGGCAGGGACAATCCCAAACAATAGGTTTTAATTGACCTCAACTCCAAGCAGGAAGCGCCCCAGGTTCAGGGCAATAGGTATCAACTAATATTTTAATCTTGACATTTAGTCAGCCCGGGAAATGCAAGCCGACGTACCCGGACGCCCACAGGAGGAAGAGATGTGTGAGATTATTATGCCGCTCCCTACATTGCTTTCCTTATCATTTATGGGAGTGGCAGTCCCTGCGAGGACAGTGCCTGTCTTAGGTCAAGGACTCTTCACATGTACCCAACCAGGCCTTACCCGTCATGGGCCTGCAGGACAGCAATTGGTCCTGTGCCTGTCTTAGGCGGCCGGTGGCGTAACATATGTGTCCTAGTTGCCCGTCTTTGGCTGCCTGTCCAGTGTCTCAGGGTAGTTGTCTCACAGGAATTTTGTAAATCCTCCTCCATGAGCTCTTTCACCCAAAGCTCCCGCATAAACTTCTCTCACATTATTCACAGAAGGCAAAACCCCACAATCAGTCCTCACAAAGGGGTTATCTAGAGGGCTTCCAGCAACCCCCCTGGAGTCTCCACCCTCGACTCCATATTGAGCATTACATAAAAACATACACATGTGAACTACACAAATTACAATTATCAGTACAAAACATTCCTAGACCCCCGCGCCCAATTCCCACATGCGGCGTCCTTTTCCTGGAGAAGCGATTGTCACAAGGCGTGGATGGACTAGGACGCGGCATGGACAGAAAAGGGCGCCGCAAGTCCCAGAAGACAATTTAGCACAGATTGAATATTTAGTGAAGTGCACCATTCTTATTACTAATGGCAATATCTATAGCACTTTTTCATACAATGGATATTTTCATTAGTGTTACTATCTAGCTAGTGAGTTGTTCTTTCAACCCAGAAAGAATTATAAGGCAGAGAGGGTCAAAGAGGCCTGAACCAAAATATTTACTGTAGAGGGAAAGCAAAAGGCAGCACTTGCCTTAAGGCAAAAGAAAAAAAGCTCCCGCAGTTACTGAATCTGGAGAGGGAAGATGAGGTCCAGAAGGGAATCTGTTTAGATGTTTTCAGATACAAAAATCTTAGCCAAGTAGAGATCAACCTATGGAGCTAAGTTTCACTTAGAAGTGGACCCACAAATAGCAACTAAGGCTATGCAGCAGACACATTGCTGTAAGCACCATTAATTGTAATTTTTCTAAAATTAGCACAAGAAAAAGAACCAAAGACATTCCTAGGAGGTGAGAATATCTTATTTCTGGTCAAGAAAAATCTCACCTTTGTTTGTTGAGCCTCAAGTGCCCTGGCTTTGGCCCTTTCACTGAATCTCCCTGGCTATCTGTCCATCCTGTCTTGTAACACATGCCAGGGAACTCTCCACACTCCCCTCCCCATAGGAGTCCATGTCACTGAGAAATCGTCTCATCTTCCAAGGGTCCTGCTCATCCTTGCATCATGTTTTAGATAGCTGCTGGAGTCCTCTAGCTGGGTTAGGAAGATGGTAGCCACACCTCAGGAAACAGAAATGAGAGCTTTGTCCATCCCCAGTCTCTCGTTATCTCCCTGCTTCAGTCAGGTAAGGGTTATCTCACAGATTAAAGCAGTGTTACTTTCGTAGCAACTGAAATCTTTTTTCCTGTATCTTGATTTTATATTAATATAATTTATTTACAGCTCCGCAGTATTATTATGTAACTCTTCAAAAGCCCGCATTTCCTACTCTATCCTGTTTCTTTATTAAAATCAAAAGTTTATTTTTATATTCCAAGAAGAAAGGGTAATATCCAAATCATAGTGTTGATGCTCAAAAATTCCATTTTGACTGATTACTAAATGAATAAATGAAAGAATTCATGCATGCTTTAGTAGCAAGTACTTAACTTCTCTGTGTAAATCTACTGAACACACAGATAAAGTTTTTCTTTATCAGGGTCAATTGTTATGAAAATCATTCCTACACAAAATAAAGATTTAAAGTGAAGATAGTACTTTGTTTTAATTTCTAAAAGCCAATAATTTTAAGAAGGTAGATTTATTTATATTTATTAAAATAGAGAAACATTTCTTATACATTTCAAGGCTTTGAAATCTCATAAAAAACCATTTTAAGGGGAAATTGAAACTTTTTTTTTTTTTTTTTTTTTTGTACTGGGAATCAAACTCAGGACCTCGAACCTGCCAGGCAGGCAATTATGCCACTAAGCTATATCCCTGGCCCAGAAAATTCAAATTCTAAACTTGGAAGTGACTAGACAGATTCACAGCAATAAAACTGAACACTTTCACAAAAGATTTTTGTTTTTAGTTGCAGCAGAAATTTTTACTAGAAATTAAATGTGCTATAACCAAAATGTTTCCCAAGGTAAATTATATCCCCTGCTAATTATAATATAATCTCTTAATTAACCTTTAGCATCTGATATACTGTGCTGTAACTTTTGATTCTTTTTGATTTGTTCAAAATTTAGAGAATTCTTTTCTATATTAGAGGAAAAACATATTACAGCATTCTTGACATTAATTCTGTTTACTTTCTTCATCCCTAATTTCTTTTTGAATGTTGAAAGTATCAAGTTTATATGAGAGTATTGTTGTTTTAAACAGAAAACTTCTATATGTAATTTTTTTTGGGAATAATAATTTTAAATATTGATGTACTTTAAGTCACAAAATATGTCACATGCTTTCAAAACCATGAGGGCTGATTCATGTTCAACAAAAAATTTCAGGATTTCATTCTTTAGAAAAGCAGCAAAACATATATGATAGATTGTTTTCTACCTTCTCCTGTTACCTTCTCAGTGCCTGTGACATTCTGACATTTCCTTCCTCTGATCATAAGATTTTATATATTATTTCTCAATCAGTTTTTATACCCAGTGGAAGAAATATAATGACATAATTCAATGGCTCAAAGAAAATAACATTTCTTTCAATTATATTCAGATTCTTGGTATCATTTTTGGCAGTACCATTTTCTTCCAATAATATATAAAATCTTCAGGTACATTTTTGAATTTCGATTTAAGTAATTCAGAAAGCTCATGTATATTTTTATTTTTGACTACAAAAATCAGAGACTTTTATTCATTCAAAATGCTACTGAGAAATAATTCAGTTAAATCAGTTTTATTGATTTGAATTACTTTTCCAGATTTAAAAAAGATTTTTCCTTATAATTGTGTTGTAGTTATGAAATATGTAAGAATTTTGTGTTGTGAATAGTTTTCTTGTCTTTTTTTTTTTGGAAACGTTTCTACCTCAAAGTTTCAGCTCTGTAAGGAGTTGATGTTTGAGGTTATTGTCATTTTATTATTATGAATTTTTGAAATAGATATACTTTTCTATGTTCTCCAGAAAAAAGAGACTGTATTCCTACATGTTATATTGAAAAAAACAAAATGCATATATTTCACTACATTATTTAGTTTATTGTTTTTGTTTTAATTTAGGGAAATGACTTCCCATATTCCTTTTCCTTAGCACTATTAAGTTGATTACAGAACAGATTAATATACAATGACTACTGTATTCTAAAACATAATACTGCTTAAAGACATAATTGATATTCCTGATTATTTTCTTTCTAAAATCACTCATAAATATTTCACATCACAAAGCACACTTTTCAAAAATTGTTTGGCTATATTTATATATTACTCAAAGTTCTTAAACACTGATGATTGTTCTTGCTAAAAACAGTGTAGCCCTTGTAATACTGATTTTAAAGCTGACAGATGCCAGTATTTGCATGTGAAGATGTAAAAGAACTTATATCACAAGGAGAAACAACACAGCTTCTTATGGCGATCAAGCATCTTTAACCCCAGGTCCAGCTTGTCTTGTCTACACCCTGACAAAGAGAAATTCTAGTCTAGCAAAGTCTTCTTGTCTTTATCTTTTGCTGTCAATTAAAATATTAAGAAATTTTTTTGAAATTCCCCCAAAGTACCAGATATATTGCAATTCCCACTGGTACAATGTTTGCAAAACAAAACTGAAGTAAACTACAATAATCAACTACTTAGTTATACAATAATGATTACAGAATTTTAAAAATCTGAACTCACTCACTACATTTTTTTTGAGCCAAGACTACAAAATTACCATCTCACATGTGAACAGTGAAACATGCCCAACTCTAAGAAAAAGCTCATTTTATCTACTTAATATTTCATTTTAATATTATTCCTGTCTGGTATGGAAGAAATATAATTGAAAATATTGTAACCATCATAATGGGTATATTGACTATATTCTAAGACAGTTGGGAAAATTTTCTGACTCTGAGTACATATGCATATTGCATTCTTTATGCTGTTTTGCCAATAAAATAAGAAAATTAATTTCAAACATTACAGTGCTACCTTCAATGATATTTGGATTGTTTAAACATATTTTTATATTTATTTTAATAAAATCATTCAAAGACAACATTATTTATATTAACTAATTTTTGTTGGTAGTATATACAATTGTGCCTAGTTAATTAGGAAAATAAAATTTGTATGCTCATATATGCAATATAAGCTAAAGCACAAAGAAAACAAAAATTCAATAAAATGTGGTTTTCACATATAAACATTTCAGTAATCATAACTGTACTTTATAAATTACAAGAAATATTTGTGATTTACTGTGAGCTACAAAAAGTGAATTTTTTTTGTCAAGCATAGTAGAAAGTAGTCCAAGATAATGCAAAATTATGATTTTATCTTTTAGTTTTGTTCCTACTTTTAAGTCAAATTAAAATGCGTACACAGAGCTGCCCACATTCCGCCTGGCAAGCGGAGCTCCGGTGTGCGCAGTGCTGTACAGCCCACAGAGGCTTTGGCGCTTTGCGGCGAGACTGGTGGGACGCTGCCGCACTGCCAGTACCACTGGAGGATGCACCGGGAGGTCCCTCTGGGTCTATCCGGGCCATGCCTGGTGATTGCCAAGCTGCCTGCATTCGGCCTGGCTATCCGAAAGTGCACACCGCTCTCTGCAGCGCACAGAAGCTTTGGTGGTTTGCTGGGAAACTGATGAGGCCTCATACCTCGCCTCCCACATCACCAGAGGACACACTGGGAGGTCCTTCTGGGCTTATCCTGGCCCCCCACTAGCAACTCTGGAGCAGACCTGCAGCTGCCAGCCTTCAGCCTGGCAAACTGAAAGTGCCTGCGGCACTCTCTAGCTCATTGGGAAACTTGGGCGCTTCACTCTGAGAAGGGTAAGGCCCCACCCGGCAAATCCAAGTGGCTTGAGCCATCTGGTAAGGTCTGGCTAAGGACCTCCACTCAACTGAGGAAATTATCTGCAATAGGAATAGATATTCTCAACCCAAGAAACAACTGAGACCTTACATTCAGCTTCCCTAAGGGAATATAGGAAAATGACAAAACAGAAGAGCAAAATGCAATCTCAAACCTCTAGCCTATCCTAATCAAGCTTAGGAGACATGGACATAGAATAAAATGTAATCCATACACCTGAAATTCCTCAATTGATAGCAATTGAAGTAAAAAAACAACTCCAGGAAACTATAAAAGTACTCAGATCAGAAATAACCTCCCAGATAAAAGAAGAAATGATACATGTAATGAAAGAAATGCTGAACACATCTAAAGAAGACATAGTTAAAAAATTAGAGGAACAACGTAAAAATATGAAAACCTTGAACAAACAATATAAGAAACAAACAGAATGCATGAAACAGATTCAAAGAGATATACAGAAAATCAAAAATTCCATTGAAACTTCGCAAAACTGTCTCAATGAAAGTGAAGATAGACTTTCAGAGCTTGAAGACAAGATTGCAGCTAGTGAATAGTAAAGGAAAGATCTTTTAAAAATAACAAGGAATCAGGAAATAACAATTCAACAGATGCAAGATGATGCAAAGAAAAACAACATAAGATTGATAGGTATGAATGAAAAAGAAGGTGACAACACAAATGATATCAAGAGGCTATTTACAGAAGTAATAACTGAAAATTTCCCAAACATGGGAATAGAAACTGACATACAGCTCAGTGAAGCATATAGAAATCCAAATAGCCATAACCAAAATAAAACTACACCCAGATATATAATAATGAACATCCCAGAAATCCAACATAAGAACAAATATTGAAAGCTGTTTGACAGAAGAGGCATATCACCTATAAAGGAAAGCCTATCAGAATCACAGCAGACTTCTCAACACAAACAATGAAGTCAAGAAGAGCATGGAGTGAAGTATTTCATATCCTAAAGCAAAATGACTTCCAACCCAGACTGATACACCCTGCAAAACTATCCTTAAAAATCAATGGAGAAATAAAATACTTCCATGACAAAGAACAGCTAAAGAACTTCATGACCACCAAACCAACTCTGTAAATACTGAAAGACATTCTAGATAGATATAGGAAAAAAACACTAAGCAAGGCGAACAATTAAACAGAGCAGAAAGGTAAAGAATCAACAGCAGAAAGATAACATGTCAAAAATAAACCAATATATTTCAGTTATAACCATTAATGTAAATGGACTCAATTCACCAATTAAAAGAGAGAGAGACTGACAGAATGGGTCAAGAAACAGCATCCAAACATAAAGCTGTATATAAGAAACCCATCTAATCCAAAAGGAAACTCATAGACTGAAAGTCAAAGGATGGAAAACAATACTCCATGCAACAGGGAACACCCCTACCCAAAAGAGCAGGGGTAGCTATTCTGTTTGCAGACAATGTGAACTTCAAGCCAAGAATGATCAAAAGAGATAAAGAAGGTTACTACATACTAGTTAGGGGAAAACTTCAAGAAGAAGAGATAATATATATATATATATATATATATATGTATATATATATATATATATGTATATACATATATATATATACCAAATTTGGGAGCACCTAGCTATACAAAACAAATATTAACAGAAACGAAAAATCAAACAAGCAGTAAACCAATTATAATGGGAGACCTTAACACACCATTGACACAGAGATCAACCAGACAGAAAATCAGTAAAGAAATAACAACTGAATCTCAATTGTGAACAAATGGACTTGGTGGATATATTCAGAGTGTCCCACTCAACAACATCAAAATAAACATTCTTCTCAGCAGCAAAACTGATATTCTTTAAAATAGACCATATACTAGCCCACAGAACATATTTAAGTAAATGCAAAAGAATTGAAATTATCCCATGCATGTTATCAGATCATAGTGCCATGAACATAGAAATCAATGACAGAAGAAACTGCAAAAATCTCACAAACACATGGAAATTGAATAATATACTCCTGAGCAATCAGTGGGTCACAGAGAAAATTAAATAAGAAATTAAACAATATCTACAAGCAAATGAAAATATAAATATAACTTTCCAGAACCTGTGGGATGCAATGAAAGCAGTCCTCAGAGGAAAATTTATTGCAGTGAATTCCCACATTAGGAAAACTGAACACAAATAAACAGTCTGATGCTACACCTCAAAAATCTAGAAGAGCAAGTCAGGCCCAAAGCCAAAAGAAGGGAAGAAATTATGAAAGTCAGAGCAGAAATCAATGCAATAGAGACTAAGAAAGCAATACAAAGAATCAATGAAGCAAAGAGTTGGTTCTTTGAAAGAATAAATATAATAGATAAGCCCCTGGCCAGCCTTATTTTAAAAAGAAAAGAAAAACTCAAATTCATGCAATAAGGAATGAAAAGGGTGAAATCACTACAGACCCCATGGAAATACAGAAGATCATCAATACCTATTTTGAAAACCTCTGTTCTCACTGGCTTGATAACACAGAAGAAATGGACACATTCCTAGAAACATATGAATTACCAAAGCTGGATCAAGAAGACGTAAAACTGCTAGATAAACCAATTTCAATGAACAAAATTGAAAATGTAATTAAATCCTTACCAGCAAAGAAAAGCCCAGGTCCAGACGGATTCACTGCAGAATTTTCCAAGAAATTCAAAGAAGACTTAACACCAACACACCTCAAACTCTTCAATGAAGTTGAAATTGAAAGGGAAGCAATTCTCCCTAACTCTTCTTGGAAGGAAGTATTACTGTAATACCAAAACCAAAGAAAGATCCAACAAAAAAAGAGAACTACAGGCCAATCTCCTTAATGAACATAGATGCAAAAGTTCTCAATAAAATATTGGCAAACAAAATGCAGTGAATCATCAAGAAGATTATACACCATGATCAAGTTGGATTCATCCCAGGAATGCAGGGATGGTTCAACATATGCAAATCAATAAATGTAATCCACCATATCAATAGAACCAAAAATAAGAATCACATGATCATTTCTATAGATGCAGAAAAAGCTTTTGATAAGGTCCAAAACTCATTCATGGTAAGAACCTTACAGAAAATTGAAATAGATGGTCTTTACCTCAACATGATAAAAGCTATCTATGACAAACCAACTGCCAGCATCATATTAAATGGCCCCAAACTGAAAACCTTTACTCTAAAATCAGGAATAAAACAAAGATGTCCATTGTCACCACTCTTATTCAATATAGTGTTGAAAATTCTAGCCAGGGCTATTAGACAAAGAGAGAGAAATAAAAGGAGTAAAGATAGGAAAAGAAGAAGTTAAATTATCATTATTTGCAGATGACATGATACTCTACATAGAAGACCCCTAGAATTCCATTGAAATACTCCTAGGTATAATAAATAAATTCAGTAATGTAACTGGATACAAAGTCAATACTCAAAAATCAATATCATTCCTATACACAACAACAATCTTACTGAGTGAGAAAAAAGTGAAGCAACACCCTTCACAATAGCATCCAAAAAAATGAAATACTTAGGAATACCTAGGAATCAATCTAACAAAAGAAGTAAAAGACCCATTCAGGGAAAATTATAATATCCTGAAAAAAGAAATTAAAGAGGATCTCAGAAAATGAAAAGACATTCCCTGTTCATGGATAGGAAGAACAAATATTGTGAAAATGGCCTTTCTTGCCAAATTGTTATACAGAGCTAATGCAATCCCCATCAAAATACCACTAGTGTCTCTCAAGGACATAGAGAAATCATTCCTAAAATTCATCTGGAATCAGAAAAGACCTAAAATAGCAAAGACAATTCTGAGCAACAAAGACAAGTCAGTAGGCATCACAATTTCATCACAATTTTGAAGTTATACTACAAAGCTACTGTAATAAAATTAGCTTGGTACTGGGATAAAAACGGATCTGAAGATCAGTGGAATACATTAGAAGGTACAGCTACAACTATAAACACACTCAGCCACCTTATCTTTGATAAAGGGGCCAAACACATTCACTGGAAGAAAGATAGTCTCTTTAATAAATGGTGCTGGAAAAACTAGCTCTCCATATGCCAAAACCTAAAACTAGACCCATGCCTATCACTGAGCACTAAGCTAAAGTCAAAATGGATCAACGATCTGAATATTAAAACAAAAACACTAAATCTGCTGGAAGACAAAGTAGGTAGAAATCCTGAAGACATAAGTGTAGGTAGACAATTCATAAACAACAATCAAACTGCATAGTAAATACTTCCCAGAATCAATAACTGAGATCTCATATTATTAAAAAGTTTTTGCATGTGGAAAGAAATCTCCAACAGAGCAGAAAGGAAACCCATGAAATCTGAAAAAATCTTTGTCAACTGTCCTCAGACATAGGACTTCTGTCTAGAACATATAAAGAATTTAGAAAAATCAGACTCCTGAAATTCAAAGACCCAATCCAAAAATGGGCATCTGAGATGAATAAACAGTTCTCAGATAAAGAAATATAAATGGCAAATAAATACATGAAAAAATATTCAGCATCACTGGTCATTAGAGAAATACAAATTAAAACCACATTTTCTTAGTATCCTTAATGTAAATTTATAGAAATATGATGTGTCCAGGGATATAGCTATCTTACCAGATTGTTTTACTGGAAATGTATCACTTTATGATAATCCCTGTATATTAATTATGCTGTAACTTTTAATGTCTTTGTAAATTCATAGCAAAATGTGGTATGCTAAAGTTTCTTTTATTTTTTCTAGTATCATATATAGTTAATATATTAGGTAATTGCATTTTGAATTTGCTAATTTATGTCAGTTTTATATAATCATACCTCCAAAAAATATTAAGTTTGTGAACCAAGGTACCACTCTATAAATTCTTTATGGTTATCTTAAAACTTAAAAGATTCAGTAAATACTTAAAAGTATTACTTAAAAATGCGCAGTAATAGGTATTAAGTTTTACTTAATACTTTAAAGTATTCAATAACTACTGATTTCATTGGTTCTCTTACTTTTAATTTTCTATTGTATTATATATATATATATACACACACACACACTCTCATTTAAATACTGACCTGTTTTCACATATCAAACTTTTGATTCTTCCTTAATTCTTCACTTGAGTAATATTCTTCATACTGTGTGCTTTTTAATTTTATTTAATTCAATATTTTGTAAAGACTTTTTAATCATCTATCAGGAGTATACTTTTTTGTGTACTATACAAAGCACATGTATTTTTTTCATAGTATCGTGGAGTATCACATTAGCTTCCCAAAATAACATGTTCTAAATTATCCTTGTTTGCCTTTTGTATTGTGCATTACTTTATCTCCATTAACCTATTATTGTAAAGGTTGAATGTATACATTCAAGTCCCTAAATTGATCTATTCTTTAATTTTAAACCGAGTCATACACTCATTTTTCAAAAATGCTGAGGCAGGAGATTAGGGCATTCCAAACCAGCTAGATAATCAGGAATAACCTGTCAATCATAGAGACCTATCAAGTCCCTAGAGGAGCACTTGCAGACCGGTGTTGGAGCCCTGCCTGGAACCTCAGGAACTGAGGTCCAAAGAAGAATATAAAACACTGTGGTCACTGGGCCTTGACTTCTGGGTCTTCTTCTTCTTCTTCTTCTTCTTTTTTTTTTTTTTTTTTTTGCAGTGTCTGCTTTGCATGCAAAGTATGTTTTCTGTTCTCTTTTCCTTAGAGCACTGTGCTTCTGGTTCAGCACTTCATTTTCACTTTTTTTTTCTTCTTTTCCTTTTCTTTTAGCTTCAATAAATGTTAAATTTTTACTTCCATCTGCTGGGCACCACAATATCTGGCAATAAGATTATATCCCAAATTATGGCTTTGAAATTTTTGTTTAGAGTTGCAATGAACCTAAACAGTAACTTTAAATTTCTGGTTTTTAAAGGGCCAAAAATAAACTTATTTTTTTTAGTTGAAAAAATTCTTTAAAATGAAGAGCCAGAACATTAAGGACAAACACAGTAATAAAAATAGAAAGTACTTTTCTAAATATTGAATCTCAAAAACCAAGAACAGACAAAATTGTGTAAGTAAAATACAGATGTGATGTTCTTTAAAATAAACATCATCATGGATGAAAATGTTCCAGAAATCTTCATTTGCAACTGTAAAAATAATATGATTTAGCTAGTGACTGATTTATTAATGAATACATCTTCAGGCCAATGAATATAAAGAGCTACATTCAGCTACAAGAAAAAATGAATGACATATTTTGTATCACAAAACAAATCTAATTTTTTAAATATACTAGACAAATAAAAATATGAAGTTTATAACAGTAAAATGAAATATTTTCATGGTATACTAAAGAAAATCACAGTATGTAGCTGTAATAAATCTCAGAAAAAACTAAAGTTTTACATTCATATATCACAAAAAAAGAATAAAAATAGAGCGGTTAGTCACCAAACAATGCATTAGAAAACTAGAGATAATATTTGTGCTTGGTAACAAGTCAAGAGTAAAAGAATGAGACAGGTAACAAATCCAGCTGTTGGTTCTTCAAAAAATACAAAAATTGGAAGGTGTGGAAAAAATAAATATTTAGAATTTAAAAACAAAACATAAAAATATACTATTGTTGGGAACTGTTGAAGCTGGAAATTGGACACATGTGCAGGGCCATGGCATGGCTGGGTCCTGGCTGACCTGAGAACAAAGAGAAGCCTCAAAGGGCAAGAGAAGGCCCCATCTGAGGACACCTGGCTCCAACCCCAATTAACAAGATAGAGCCTGTAGCTGTGGCATTTCACCCTGTAGTGAAAGTCAACCTGGAGACCTGCTCCTAACATAGCTCTCCTAAATTAACATAAGATAGTTCTCCTCAATTAACATCATCTGTTACTTGGAAAAGCCCTGGGACCACTCCTAAGATCCTACTCAGTTTCCTGCATTTTCCACTCGAACCCCTTCCTTGTTTGAAAAACTAAGTAAATACGGGCTGCCCAGAGGCCTTCCTTGTCTTATTCCCCAGAGTGTCAACTCTGCTAGAGGGTCTTGATCATCCTGGAGCCCTAAAATCGTACAACTTATCTCATTTATTTCACTGTACACTCATTTGAGAGATGGGGATGTTGATCAGGTCCCCGATATGCAATATATAAAGAACTATGCACAGAAACACTTATTAGAAAAAAGACTTTCCTTCTCAGAAACTTAAAAAGTCTGAAACACTGAAGTTATATATGTAATAGGGTAGAAATTGTAAATTGTATTATTATTCTCTTTTTCCACCTACTAAACGTCCCTTCTTACAAGATGATTCCAGTGTTTTCTTTGGCACTTTTCATCATTGTATCAGATGTGGCTGTGACTTGTACACATGACAGGTAACAGGAAGTCTGATCAAACTGTATGTTGAATGCACTTAAAGAATGATTACAGTAAAAGATATTGCTATTAATCATCCTCAAAGTACTTCCCCTCACTTTGAACATACTTATCCCATTGTTCTTAACTATTTTCAGAAGCAGTTCTGGAAGTTCTCTCATAAGTAGCTTTACAAAATGTGACCAAAAAAAATTTCAAAAAAGAAAAAAAAAAAACATACAGTTTTGAAGCTCCTGGAAACGTTTTCATATATCCATGTCCATCTTATTCTGTGGATGTGATGTGTTGCTACTTCTGTCTATTTCCCCCAAATCAAAATGACTACAAAAAGTAAATGTCTTGAATTCATAGAGTGCAGTGTATACAGACAACTACAACAGTGCAACAAAGACACGCAGCAAAGAACTTTCAGAAGAGCTTCAGGAAGTGGCTAGCATGATGGGATAAAAGGAGGAGTATTCTGAGAGAGACTTGCGGCAATGTGTCTATTATTGTAATTAAAAAAACCGAAACACTTAGGATAGATCACATCTCAAAAGTTTACAAGCCATTGCTAATTTCTACCAGCTATTTCCTGGAGTTTCAGATGAGGGAAGATTCAAAATGAAGACCCATAATGAAATGGTACCCTCTAAGAGGAAAGCTGGGAACAACCCAACCAACACATATTATGAAACAGAAATAAATATTCCTTATACAAGCGGAAAGACTGAAGTTTGCGATATACTGAACTTACAATGCCAAAACAGAAAATGTGAATTCTGTTGAGCTGCTTGTGAAACATTTCCAAAAACACCTTAAATGTTTCCGGAAAGGGGAGGAGGATATAGCTTAGCAGCATACCATCTGCTTGGCAAGCACAAGATTATCAGTTTGATTTCTGGTGAAAGAAAAAATTCCCCAAAGATCAAAAGTGTTCCCAGTTTTATCTGGTTATTTTATCAGACAATGAAAATTTACATGAAAACCAGAATGAAAATCACAAAAAATTGCAGCACACCTAAAATTAATGATGAAAACTCTATAATACAATTTAAAATAATTTTAATTTTTCACAGAGGAAATGTCTTGTTAAATCTATATATTGCCCAAAAAGAATACAAATAAGTTAATTAAACATCAAACATACCATTAGAAAAGTAGTAAAACATTAGAATAAAAGTAAAACAAAACTGTTGCTAATATGTAATATCATTATAATAAAGATAATGTTAGTGCTTAACAGAAAGTTAAAAAAAAGAAAATTAAAGAATGAAAAAGGTAAATAAATTCACTTGCTAGTTTTTGAAAATGTAAGAAAATATAAACTGAGAGGAAAAACAAACTAATAGTATCATTTTTTGCATTTGTTTTACTACTTTGCTAAAGTCTTGCAAAAGAATTGGAATATATGGAAAAGACATTCAAATTTTAAAAAATTACAAAAATTATCAAGAAGAAAATTAAGCAACTGAGTTATTACCACAGTGGATATAAAGAAATTCTTAAATATTTACCCCCATACAAAAACACAGAGTATATGTATCTTAAAAGAAAAATTCTATCAAATATTGTACTCACAGAAAAATAAGATTCATTTGAAGTAAATTGGGAAACAAAAGAGAAAAAATAAAGATTATAAAGAGACAAAGGCATAAAGAGCAAGAAAGAAATATGAAATTGCGGTAGATTGAATCAGTTCTGCTCCCCAGTGTTTAAGTTTGTTTTCAACCTCTTGTACCGTTACTGACCTTCCTGTGGATACATTCTCCCAACTCAGAGAGGTAAGTTTGTAGAAAATGCATTTGATAAAGTTCAAAATGTTTAAATATTTGAAATAAAAACATAGATATTTACAAAACAGATAAAATATACCTTTAAGCCAAATTGTCAGAAACGTGTAAGAATTTTCTTCAAGGGGACAAAAGAAAATGATTTCAATGGTTGGTGGTATTTAACAGGGTTCCAACGGTCCTGGCCACTAAAGAAGAAACACTAAGAGTCAAAGGACAGCCAAGTGCAGTGCCGAGTGCCTTTCATGCTAGCACTCTGGGAGGCTGAGGCAGTGCGATATAGAATTCAGGCCACCTAGAGATTTAGCGAGACTGTATCTCAAAATAAAAAATAAAATAAGGGTTGATGATATGATTCAGTGAAAGGTCTTAGGTTCAATCCATGGTATCCATAAAGGAGAGAGAGATTGAGAGAGAGAGAGAGAGAAAGAGACAGAGAGAGACAGAAAGAGAGAGAGGGAGAGAGAGAGGGAGAGGGGAAATAAAAATCAATAACTACCAATGACACAATTTTATACTAGAAAAATTATTGTTTTTTAAAATCACAGAAGAGTGCAGTTATCAGAAATACAATAAACAAAAATCAATTTCTGGCATATTTAGAAATAGTATCTGATTAGAAGCCATGATTTTAAAGTCTCCATTTACAATAACAAAAAATGTGATACCTATGTACATATTCTTAACATTTAATTTATAAAAATATCAACAACAAGAATTATAAAATAAAACCTAAGCAGTCTTCACACGTTTGGATAAAAAAAAATCCTTCTGCATTATAAAAATATAACTTCTCCCCTAATAAATCTTTTATTATAATTAAATTTAATAAAAATAATGCATTCCTTTTTTAAAATTAACTACAAACTATTCTAAAATACACATGGATAAAAATGGAAAACAAAAATAGTCATAAAATGTCTAAATCGAAAGAGTAATGTGATAGGTCAAACTGGTGTCCACGTTGAAACAGAATTATCAAATGTAACACTCGTTTTGAAGACTAACAAAACATAGAGATAAAGGGAGTAAAATGCAAAGTTAATTAAGAGGCCAGACTAACTAAGAAATTTTAATGCGAAGTACACGTGGCTTCTGAACTCTTGTGAAGGGATGATTCAAAAATGGAATTTTATCTTACTTATTTTGTAGTGATGAGGCTCCCCCAGGGCTTTGGACATGTTAGGCAAGTGCTCCACCACTGAGCACTATCCTTGGCCCTTGTTTAAAATTTTAAAAAGAAGAGATATATTAGCATAACGAGAGCATGCAAGAAATTATTTTCAATAATGCAGAAATGAGAAATGACATGAGCATTAAAGTGAAAATTACATAAAAATAGTTCCCAGTATAAAAGTAGAAACAAATCCAAACATAAAGCACAAACTGAGGGAAACGTTATTTGTAATTGAAATCACAAGAAAAGTCTTGAAGCTTTTATTATAGAAAGCAGTGCTAAAATCAATAAAGCGTAACAAATTTCCGGTAGAAAATAGACACGGGATGGACAGGGGAACACGCCACAGGAACTAAACGTATTTTTGCAGAGCATTTTCAACCGTAAGACAAGGCAGACTAAATGTTAATTTTAAAAACATTTCTCTTTCACTATTCAGGTGAGAAAAAAAAATTGTAAAAAAATCTGATAATGAAGTAGGTGAAGGGATTGGTTAGAAAGAGACTGAAATTGTTGGAAGATGCATGAGCTGGCGTGGTTTCCGCTCAGTTTACCGACACCCGTGAGGAGGTACCACGTAGATGTTCCCGGCCTGTGGATTTTATCTATACGAATACACTTCGTGAATTTCTTTATTAATGCGGGACAGAAGAGTTGTTGTCTGTACTATGTTTTGTAAAATTTATTAGACATTACCCGAGATGAAAACAGTAGAATACAATATAGCTTGTAAAAGGATTAAAAACAGAATTAGCCTGTTTGGACAGGTATTTTAGACGTTCTTTAGTTAAAAATAATAATCATAATCATAATAATGTTTAAAATAGAGTGTTTATTACTATGCTCTTATTTGGACAAAAGGAGAAGAAAATGAAATCATGAAGCAAAAAAAAAAAGCAAGAGAACAAAAGAAAAAAAAGAATACTTAATTATTCATTTTTCAAGTATTTACTGAATGTGTCCTACATCGGCTGTCACTGGGCACTGGGTAAAAACAAACAAATAAAACAATTCCTACTCTTGTGGAGCATTTATGTTAGTTTGTACTTGTATAAGTTTAAAATGTCAGATATATATACAAAAGTAATATTTATTGATTTAAAAATTCTACTGAATTTGCTTTGTTATTTTTAGATTACATAAATCGTAAAAACATGCTGAGTAAGAATTCAGTGAAATATATATTTTTCCATAAAATACTGTTACTGGAAATAATGGAAGTCATCTAATAATTTCAGTTAGAGAATAGCCCCGGGGAGGGGGAAGCTTACACAGAAAATAGTGTACGGAGGCTGAGTTTGCTTTTAGGTGGTGCTTTGCATGGTTATTTCAGATTGGAATGCTAACACTTGAAGATACTAGTGTTTAGCATTTGGAAATCTGTCCTTTTCTAAATAATAAGAGTTTAAAAAATAAAATAAATTGGAAGACCATAGGGTTTATCTCAATTCTAATTTTAGTTTGGGTAATAGAAGAATATTGGACAAGACCTGGAGATTCACTCTTGTAATCCCTGAACTCTGGGAAACTGAGGCAGGAGGATCACACTTTTGTGGTTAGCCTGGCAACTTAATGATTTAGGAAATTCTGTCTGAAAATTTTAAAAGATGATAAAACAAAAAGGCTGGAGAATCACCTCAGTGAAAAAGCTCTGGGTTAATATCCAGTACTGGAAAAAAATAATACCAGATGAAAAGGCTGAATCTATCCTCACAAAGTAAATTACTTTGAGAAAATAATTTAACTATCTTGAATTCCAACTTCTTTGTTTATAAGTTTGGAGTCATAAGAGTCCTTCCCTAGATTGTACCTAGTCACATGTGACAAATATTAATAAGACCCAATGTAATATATGTAACTCCATTACATAAGAACTCAAATTTTTTATAAATATGTTCATCTGATATATTCTACGCATACAAAATCTTTGTGGATGTAAAGGAATATAAATTGTTAAATATAGGTTTTTCTTTTGTTGTTTTATAATTACAATTATATAACTGTAATTATGTAATTACAGTTTCATATTCACTATTTTGAGCAAGAGAAGAAATAATATGAAAGTGTTAAATGCAAAACATGAAATATAAACTGGGTGTAGTGGTTGCATGCCTGTAATCCCAGCACTTGGGTGGCTGAGGCTGGAGGATCAGCGCAGGTTCAAGACCAACCTGGACCACACAGTCAGTTTGGGGCCAGCCTGAACTGTATGGAAAGACTATGCCTCAACAAAAACAAACAATAAAAAAATCCACAAAAACAAAAACATGATTTATTTAAAATTAAGTATAATGTTCCTTAGATTTACAGAAAGGAACAATGCAGACTTTGATTGCATTTCAAAATCTTTGTTATTGCAACTTCACTGGTGAATCCAGTAATTCTCAACTCCAGCCATACTGAACAATGTTCATTTCCTGAATGGACTGTTCTTTTATAATCTTTTCAAACTGTCTCATCACATTAAGCTCTAGTTTCCATCTTACATGTTGCTCCATCATCTCCACTCCATCAACCTAGATTTGCCTTCAGCCTGGCTCTGCCCTGCCATCCGAGCCCAGTGCCTTTCCTGTGCATTACATGATACCTGTGTGTCCTCTGCCTGTAACCACAGGAGTGAGATCTCACACTGACTCATTGCTATTTGCTGAAAAACTGATGGTTACTTTTTATGATTTTTCATTTAAACCCCAAATAGTTGAATCACTAGTTTCCTTTTTACAAGAAGCAACTGTGAAGCTGAAGAGTGTTACAGGTAGAACTCAAACATAGGCTGCCTGACACACTCTAACTCCTCCAAGTGACTCGCCCTCCTGCGCTGTGTAACATACACCTGTGATAATCTTTAAAGATCCATGAGGTCAGAGATAGTATACGCTTTGTTATTTTATCTCTACTACCTAACAAACTGCTGGTATCAAGGTGAGAGTTTCACATGTACTTCATGGACACTGAGAAAACAGAGCCCTTTCCAGGGCTGGGGAGTTCCAGGCTGCCAGTGGCTGAGGACTTCCGTAACAATGCCAACACCAAAGCCACGCAGTCATCTACTCACACGTGCCCCGTGCTCTTCTGAACCTTCTGCTCTTCCGGATTGTGCTTGAATAGTTTTAAAATGAGTACATGAACAACTTATTCAGTACTCTTAAGTCTTCCTAGATAGACAGGCAGATAGGTGTGATCACAAATAATGTGAATGCTGCTGCCACAGGACATTCAGCAGGAAAGAAGCCTCCTAAAAACATTTCAGTTTTCTGCTCACCCACCTTATTCAGAGAGTCCAGGCCCTGAGGCTTCTGGCTCTTTTCCAACTTCAAAGGACCATTAACGGTAAATGTTTTGAATCAGTTTAGAACCTAGGGGCAAGCCGGGGATACCACAAAGGAAGACATCCACAAAAGAGAATTTCCATAATTAATTGCTTAAGAAAGTGCTAAGTATCATGGGACAAGTGCATTGAGTTGAAATAAATGTAATGAGAATGATTAAGGGCAACATAGTTTTTAATGTAATCCTTTTTTAAATTTAAGCAAAGCATTCACTGCACTTTTCGATCATAGTGCACAGAGAGGTGATGGATAAATAGAGCTAGAAGTAATAAAAATCATGATTCTAGTTCTGATTTCAGACTTTCCCTCTTCTTTCAGGTTTGCATTACTATTCTTGATCATGGGGCTCATACCTCTCTGTGTGGTCAAACTCTCATTTTTTTGTTGGTCTATGTTTTTCCCAATTAAAGTCTTTTTAAAAATATTTTTAAAAATATTTTGTTGGTCTATGTTTTTCCCAATTAAAGTCTTTTTAAAAATATTTTCACGTATTTTTCTTTTTATACACTTGTTTAAATGTCCTTTCAAGTGTAATATTCTTTTTTATTTTTCTTGCAGTACTGAAAATTGAACCCAGGACCTTATGTATGTAAGCAAGTGAGCCACTTCCCCGGCCTTCATGGTAACTTTGATACTTTACTGAAGCTAACTTCTTGGAAGACTCTGTCTGCTAAATGTCTTCTCTTGTTCTGAACAGTTTCTTGGTACTTTGGCCATCACAAAGCGTGTGTAAAGAATTTAGGTTGCAGTAAGCCGATGAGAAGGAAGAGAATTTTAAAAACATCTTTTATAGAAAGGAGTAGTTTCCTGAATGTGTCCAAGATGACACTGTATCTCCCAAAATGTAACAACACAGATAAAATATCTTCCCATTCATAACTTTAAGCATTAATTTTGCATCCAGCAGCACAGAATCATGAGTCTTTAGTCATTATTAACTTATTTGTATGTTACTTATAGATTCAAACGTATGAATGAAAAATCCTGAAAGGTGTATGAATTTGCATGTTTGTTGATACACTTTTAAGTCTACATTTTACGATTCAAAAGTATAATGAATAAAACTTTAAAAATTCAAACTGAGATGAAAACTGTAAACTGTGTTAAATATTTAAATAAAGGGTCAATTTTTTCAAAAATTGGCAACATTGCAGAAGATGAAATATTCAGTTGAGTTTTTATTTCATTTTCATATCAGTGTGCAAATACAGCTACAGGTCTGTTAATATTCACAATGAATATTCACAAGGAAGTGAAGCAAAATAAATAAAATATGATGGATTTGATATTATATTTTCTTCCTGTGCATATTTTGTAAGTATCCATTTTATGCTTTTTTTGAAATTGAAATTCTATTCTTGAACTCAACTGTACGTTTTAAAAATTTGCTTCTATCAAGAGTAACTAACTATAGGTGAATTTTAAACCCGGTTTTATGAATAACATTTTCATCACATGCAAAATAGGTACTTAGCTGATAAGGAAGCTTCTTGTGCAATATATTTAATATATTATTAAAAATTCTATAATGTATCTAAAATATAATTATGATAAGCAGTGGGTAGATAAATGTTTTCTTTGTTATATTAGCCTAATTTTGTATCATCATTATTAATGATTTCATAAGTACCAAATTCATTCTTATACCTGGACTAAGAAATAGGCAATTTTTCAAGATCATAAAAATTTTCTTTGGAATTACACACACACTCATTATCTTAAAAGGAAACTTATCCTTAGGGCACAATCCCTCTGCCTGCAACAAGGATTTTTAGCCTTTGCTGTTGTAAATAATAATTCTTTTTATATTTACTATTATAAACTGCATAAAGTCCTAAACAATTATTGAAAACCTCAACTTACATTACTCAAATTAAGCATTTTTATTCCTTCATATTTATTAGCTTCCTTTAATTATTCTAGACTTAGTTGTAATAAATAAATATTTTGTTCAGGCTATGGTTTAAAAGAAAAAAAAATTCCCTTTCCCAACTGGGAATATTAATTAATTGGAGCTATTATGAATTGGGGCAAAATCCAATCTTCAGATACTGTGGGTAATACTGTAGATTACATACTTTGAGAAAATAAATTGAGCAATGCAACATACATTTGATACTTTGCATTTTGTTAATACAATTTGAGAGTAAAGAAAACTGAAAACAAAAAAAATGTCATTTTAATAGTCCAAGATGCCTTGAAAAGATTTTGAATTTTAATAATAGCAATGTCTCCCCAAATATTGGCATTCATACAGAAAAATATTGTAAATTCATAGTTCATTGTTAAGGTATGAAAATAGGAACAAGAAAACTCTTTTTCAAAATTCAAAATTAGACTTACAGAGGTAAATAGAGGTAAACAGTAGGCAACAGAAAGCAGTCTCAAATACTCATATTAATAAAAATAAGAAATTAAATAAATTATAAAAATATTAGCACATATTTATTCCTTTAATTAATCCATCCATGTCTTTTTATTCAGAAATTGCTAATAAGCAACATGTTTTAAATATAAAGAAGGAAACACCCTTTCAAACACACCTATGTTTACTTCTGTAGATACTGAAATGTCACTGAAAATATTAAACACTAACTTCTGATTTTAAATGTAAGTTTCAGGGAAAAAAATAAATAAATATAAGTTTCAGTAAAATAGGAATTGAAAAATAACTTTTAATCCTAATGTACATATTTGTGTTTACACATGCATACATATGCATAAGGACCATATGTAGTTAGTATAAATGGGTGACCTATTAAACATTTTTGCATCTACTGAGATGACCATATATTTTTCTCCTTTATATGGTTATATATATATATATATATATACACACACAATATAATATAATTAATATGCGATACAGTAAAACATATACATATAATATATATGGGAAAGGTGGCTGGTCAGCTCAATGAAATAATACTCAAAGTGTGTGATTGGAAAAAACAGTGCAAATTTTAATATTTAGAGTTAATATTTTCATATAGGTCATACATGCAGGAAGGTCAAAATTTCCACAGGTAAAATAATAGAATTAACAAATGGTTTCAGCAAGCTTGCTAAACAGAGGATTAATATAGAAAATTCAGGAATATTAGTGTATATTTTCAAAATGCATTCAAAATAAAATGTCACTTAAAATAGCATCAAAATACAAGATATTCAAAATTAAAGTTAAGAAAATATTTCCAAGATATCTATGGAGTAAAATACAGAATTTCATATTGCAGCACAAGGGAAAGTTTAAGCCAGCTGTGATAGCATACTATGCCCATCGATGTATTGGTTATCTAAAATCCAAATCTTAAATGCATGTTATAGAGAGAAGCAGATGAAAATATATGTGGTCATTTGATAAGGAGATTATAAAGTTCAATTAGAAAGGCAAAATATCAAGAATAGTTATGAAATTCTTCAAAAATAAAGTTAAATATCTGGCTTCTTTTAGTTACTGTAATTAAGACAGTATTTAAACCACTATTACAGCATATAGGGCCCTAAGATACACGCATACACATACAGAAACACAATTAGGACAAAGTGCCTTTTCAATTAAAAAGAGACATGAAAGAATTTTTATAATTGGTATTAAAAAATTTGGCTAGTCCATAAAAAATAAAACTAATCTGTAACATCTCTTAAGAAATAAAGGTTAAACATTTATCTAGGAAAGGAAAAGCAACTTAATGTTACACAGGAAATAATTTCTTAAATATGAAAAGAAAACATTAAGGACTACAGGAAATACTACAGCTTTTATTAAGAATTTTAATCATGAAGAGAAATTTGAAAAATAAATGCTTTGGGAACTACCATGTAGAATATAAAAGAAACTTCTTTTAAAGAGACAATCCAATGTATCAATGGAAGAAATTCCAGCTGTCCAATAAAGAAAATAATAGATCATTCATCATATTATAAAACAGGGAAATACAAACTTAAACATGTTTTAAAATGTGTGGTAGCATTTCTGGTTAAGACAGTAAAATCTATATATTCCCTGAAAAACCATTTAGTCTTAGCTAGAAATATTAAAGACAAACGTGCCAAAAGAAAGAGAAATCTCTAGTTTAGAGATTAACCCTCGTGCAACTGCATTGAGCATTTGCATATAAGATGATATACTTGTAATTTGGGTAAAGAATCCACCTGTGAGATGCAGGTGAAATTTGTGTTTCTGAGTAGAGTCAGGCAGTGGAGTATTGCACTGCAATCAACAGGAACTCATAAAATACCATAGATGTATCACATAAACATAATGTCAAACTAAATAAGCACACACATAACACAACTTTTACATGTATATGCACATAAAGTTAAAAAATAAAACATTTCATTTAATCTTTAGTGACTCATATGTAGGTAGTTAGGGTGTTAAGACAAAAAAAAAGAAAAGAAAAGAAAAAATCATGAAAAATCAGGCAATTTACTTTTCAAGGACTAGAACGATACTTTGATCAATAAGAAACAATGAAGGATTCATGTTTTTAAAGCATTTTTGTTTGCCAATTTGTTTTTCTTAAACCAAATTATTTACAAATTATTTGGCATACAATTACTTGTAAAACACTCATATGTTTTTGTATCTATTTTCTATTTCATAGTAAAATAAAAAATATACTTAACATGATATCATTTTTGAGGATAAACCTGCATAAATGTCTATCATAAAGTCAATAGCTATTTCTGAGTGGTAAAATTTGAAAAATGTGAAATTTTTCTGTTGATTTATTATTTGAATTTTTATTATCACTAGTCATTATAAAATTACTTTTGAAAAAGAAAAAATTTTGATACAAGAAAATTTATTTTTTGTAGTAAGCAGACTTGTTGGATAGGAGAACAGAATTCCTGTAAACATGTGGCTAAGAAGAGGAAATGAAGTACTAACATTGATAGTTTAATATGGCTTTTGCTAATCATGAAATTTGAAAGTGGGGCTAGTAAATTCTAAGACTTTTCTAAGTTTAATTTTATTAAGTATGTAGATCATGTCACATAAAATATTTCACTGGTTTTTAAACTTTTTTTTTAAATCTTAGATTCTCAGGTAACTTTTCAGTTTCAAAAAGAGTCATTCTGAAGCTTAAAAGCTTGCTTCTTTGTTTAGTAATCTGGTGATGATAAGTTATAAAACTACCTTCATTAGGAAGTTTTAGCCTGTAATATAAGTAATTAGTTGATGAGCATATATTAAGATGATAAAAAGCTAAATTGTATCTCCATTTTTATGTTTTGCTATTGATTTTTATATTTTACACATTATGTGTTATATTTTATACTTTAAAATACCCATTTTGAAATTCATTTTGACAAAAGAAGCTTAAAACAAACTTTGTGCAATAGATGATCCAAAATTTTCAGTGCAAATTTCTACTTTCTATAGGTATATAAAGGAGAATCACACTGTAGTGAACATGAGCACCACACAATATCATCACACCTACTCTTTTTTTTTAACATTTAAAAAATATTTTTGATTTCTCTAAGTCCATTTATTTTCCCTCCCCAAATTTTGCAAAGTTCTAAACTGAAGTCATATCAAAATGTTCTTGACACATAAAGCTATTTGACTCACAAGCTAACATATCCAGCAAAACATGTGATTCACAATATAAGGAAAGTTAGCTTGGCATCTTTGTGATCCAAAACTCTTACCCCCTACCTGTCAATGAGACTTACTATTTCCTTCACGTTTGTATTTATTTCTCAGTATGCCCCACACAACTGCCTACTGATTAAGCTTGTTTATCCAAAATGTCCAAGTTAACATTCAAAAAATGACAAACGTATAACTAACATAATTTAACCAAATATTTTGAAATATTATATATTTGATTTTGGCTATTTGCATTTTGTAAGAGTTAGTCTAACTGTCCATTTAAAAATTTCACTACTATAGAACTGTATAAAACTCATTTTATCACAAAAAATACAATCAACCTATGCTTACCATTATTATTCTAATATGAGTAATTTTCCATTATTTTTGTCTCTTGATTTGGAATATCACCCATTTGCTTTGACCAACAACATGAAACAATTAAATTGTACCTCTTTAATTATAAACATTGAAAATATTTAAAATAATTGGATATTGTAATTTTATAAAGGTAATGTATAGAATAACACACATCCTTACATACAGTCATTATATCTTAATTGGATATGTCAGAGATCCTTCAAAATGATTTTTAATATTTTTTTGTTATTGATAGTTTTTTGTTGTTGATAGTGATTTTTGAAAAGTCCAGCTGGATGTACTATTGAAATGAATGTTCTTCTTTAATAAATTGCCTATTTACAGCTACTATATGGTGAAGTTAGTAAACTGATTAAAAAAACCTAAATAAAATATTTTATTCTTTAAAAAGTGGGAAATATTGTTGTATATGGCCATAATTTATATTCTGTAACTGATGTCATATCTGTAATCTTGTCAAAAGTCAGGTTCAGAAAATTTTATTAAATGTTTCATTGAATTCTCAAATCTTTTGCAATAATTTATTTCAAACTGATTTTTTAAGTATATCTATCTCAAAGACTACTACAAGCAAATATTTGTATTTTATTGATGTATGAGACATATGCCAGAAATACCTTCTAAACTCTGTTCATTGTAGTCAACTGCATTATTTCAGGGAAAATCATTTCTCCAGAAAGAAGAATTTTAAGTAGACTCAAAAGACTAGTTTAAAATGTTTTCCATATTATCAACAGATGATTGCACTTCTGAATAACTTGCATATAGGCAACTAATTTTATTTTTCAAGTACATAAAAATCATAAAATTATGTGCTTATTAAATGTGGATTTCATTTTATAAAATCTACCAATAGAATAATAATTTTTATGCTAGCTCATTAAAGAATTTCGCATTCAATCCAGATTGTCCAAAATTACCTGCCTGATATGATATTTTCTTAGTATGTTTGGGAATCTTTTCAACACAAAACTTCAAAAAGGAATATAAAACATCACTGTCAGAGTTAGTTAATAATTACACAAAATTCTAATAGTGACTGAGATAATTTGCACTCTTTGTCCATGTCAAACACTTGGAATTTAATTGAAATGTTTATATGCTTGTGCTTATTACGTTTATAACAGATCCCTTATTGCTTTATGGTAGAAAATTAGTGCTGAACTCTGTTATTTGTTGGTGTTTTAACCAATTCAATGAAAACTCAATTTTTTATCTTTATAAAATATAACCAAATGAGGTTTATAATTTTGCACAATTATTCTTAAAAGATTATTAAAATATTTTGAAAATATTGCCATCAAATTTAAGACTAAGTCTACAAGCACATGACCATAAATGAAATGATCATGTATTAACGTAATTTCTATATCTGGTCAAATGTATTTGAGAGCCAGTTATTTATTATACTACCCAGTAGAAGGCACACATGTGATATTATCATTTTGAACATTCTATGCAAACCTAAATTGAGCACATTTAACATAGGTTCTTAGAATGTTTCTATCCATATTTTTGTATGGCACCATTTTAGTTACACATGTATGTAATACTTCCTGCTTAAATGGTAACACTTTTTTATTGTTCTGTATCCAAAAACTACTCTGTTCTCCAACCAAATCACAAATATGACAAGGAGCACAGAGGTGGAATTCTTCCTGACTGAAAATAGGATTCGTTAGCTGTGAACCAAATAGAAAAACCTAGGAAACAGTTTCTGGCTCGTAGGTATATTTTTTTTTCAGCAAAAAGAAGAATAAAGCCTTAAAATTCAGGTTATTCCATCAAAACAGAAAATACAATTTTTAATAATAATGATAATAATCTACTTCAGGTAAAGGTGAACCCTGGAGTATGTACATTTTAAAAAAATACAGAAGATAATGCTTATGTCCATTTTTTACTGAATGATTTCTATTTCAGCAAGAGTACATGACAGAGACAGAGAATAAAAAAAGGGTGAGGGGGGACCCATAAATTTGTTACAATCCTACATTTTATGCTTTCTCACTGGTATAGATTCTTATATAAGTGCAGATAATTAATTATTCATATAGTTTGGGTTTTTTTTCTTGGAGACAAAGTCTCGCTATGTAATCCAGGTTAGTCTTGGACACATTGGGTAGCCCAGTTAGTCCCTGAATGCCTGGTGATCTTACTGCCTCAGCCTCCTGAGCACAGGTATTAATGACTTATGTATTTACCTGCTCCCCCATTTGGGCCGAGGGACAGGTTTCACCTGTCAAACATAACAGTTCCAATGTCACCTAAAAAACACTCCTTAAAAAATCACAGTAGCATGATCAGAGAAGGCGAAACTCTTCCTTAGTCTTTATGTCTCATGTATCATAAACAATAAACATAAGCCAATAGACTTGCTAGAGTGCTTTCAGCGTAGGGCAAGGTCATTCTGAAAAAGCTGGGAGGTTGGGAGGGGGCAATTGCAATGAGAGTTGGGCTAGAATATCAGGAGGAGGGTTAAACTCCAGAAATTATGTTTAACCCAAAGGAAGAAAGTGTGCAAAAATGGGAACTGCCTTTTGGAATTTTTATCCTACAAATGTAAGACTATTGTTCATCCTCTGTCAGCACTCCTCAAGATGTGGCCTCCACCATTGATTAGGAAAGCTGTGTTCCTCTGTACCCCAGATATTTGCCCCTGACGACCATGGGCCAGCCGAAGAGGAATGGCACTTAAAGCTGCAGCCCATATCACCCAATTATGAGCAGATTTTTGAAAGACAGATCTGAATTCTCTTTATCTATTCAAGATATGTATGCAGCAGAAAGCAAGAAAGAAGTATTTTAGAAGACAAGAGCAAAGTCTATCAAAGACAGAGAGATCTGAGATGACTTTGCAAATGCACTAAAACCACTGAATAGTACAATTTATGTAAGAGAAACTGGCTGGCTGTGAATTACATTTCGGTTTTTAAACCAAATTTAGTATATTTGAAGTGCTTAAATACATGATGGTTTTACTGAGAATAATGAGACTGAAACAGAGTCGGGAAAGGGGAAGTTTTCAAGCAGTAAAAGCATCCTTGGCCGTAGAGACTAAGTCAAGACAATATTTCTCTAATAAATATACCAATAAAAAATAAGAAAAGCATGTTCTAAAGAACCTAGAAAGGAACTTTGCGATAAAGTAGAACCCAAAATCATTAAAAATTCCTCTCAGGGAAAGATACTTTGACAGATGTCTCTTATTATTCACTGTAAGCATAATATAATATGTCAGAATCTTTTTGTTTTTTTGAGACAGTGCCTTGCTCTGTAATTTAAGTTAGTGTTCAACCCACTGTGAAGCCCAAGTTGGTCCTGAACTAGCAGTGATCCTTCTGCCTCAGCTTCCTGAGTGCTGGGATTACAGGCACGCACCTGGCTTGCTAATACTTCAGATTTATTCACTGAGTTGTGTCTCACAGAATTTTCCTGTGCTGAAGGCCTCACCCTCAATGGCACTGTCTTTAGAGATAAGACTTTTAAGGAAGTAGCTGAATGCATCGAATAAAAATATTCAGTGGGGCCTTCATCTGGTGTGATTGATGCGACAAGAAGAAAAAAGAAATCAAGTATACACCCACACAGATAGCCACGTGTGGACATAGCAAGAAGTTTGGTTTCTTCAAGCCAAGGAAAGAGGCCTCAGGAAACGTCACATTTGCTAACACTTTGATCTTAGAACCTCAGCCTGAACCCCAGCCTCCAGGATGGTGACAAAATACATTTCTGTTGTTTGAAGTTCCAGTCTATGACATTTTGCTAGAGTATACTTAGAAAACTAAAACATGCACAATTCCTTGGATGAAAGTAAACAATATCAAGTACTCAGTGAAAAGCAAATTTATTGTTTCTCTGGTATAATTATTTCATGAGCCTGTTTAGCAAGACTGAATACCAGGCCTTTCACCTCTGCATCAATATGTTGATCTTAGCTTATAAATTAGAACAAAAACAACAACAAAACCCAAGAAACAAACAAACAAACAAAAACCCTAGTTCATATAATATGATATAAACAAGACCCTTGTCCACTTTCAATAGTAGGTAATAGCCAAAAAGTAAAAATAGACCAACCAAAGTAAAGCAACATATTGAAAAGCACAGGGCTGCCTTGTCAATTGATAATATACTGTGCATAACCAACTTTTGTGGGTTTGGATTCTAGTTTTGCAACTCCATAATTGTCAGACCTTAGGAAAATTCTTTCATTATTGAAAATGAAGTTATTTTGCTCATAAAAAGATTAAATCTGAATTTTCTGAATAGGGTCAGAGAGAAGCAAGTAAAATGAAGCATGTATGCAAACCTCTGTCTACAGTGAATGCTTCAGAGTAAAATGAATTACAGATTCATTACAGAAATAAATAAAAAAAATGCAAAGAATTTAAAACTACTCAGAACTGCTTCTGTGGATATAATATAGTATAAATCAAATCTGTCTTTATGGGATAAAAGTAGGTCTAATAATGAAGGCAGAAGATTTTAATGAATACTGTTTAAGAGATACACCCATGAAGGGTCATATTTGGGCCTGGTATACTAAATTAATAATGCAATCAACCAGTGTATTTGAAACTTCTTCCAAAATGGTTCTATCTTTTGCTAGGAATTGTAATAGATTTCTTGAGTGTGCCCCCTGGCTATGTCTCTGTAACACAACACAGTTGATTGTTTAGACGCAAGGATTTTACTTCATTGCCTTCTATAACAATATGTAAGTCTAGAGATAACTTCAACAATAACAGAGATTAGTTATCACAAGTATAGAACAAAAGCCCCTAGGCAATGCCTTTGGGAATTAGTTCAGATTGCATTTCATTCATGTTGTACTATGTAGGTTCCTGTAATAAATCTTGTTCTAAAGAGTTAATAAAAGTCAGGTTTGAGAACATGCAGTAGGGGTCACCCTTGGAAATCATTCTATTTCCTTAAGTATTTAAATCACATGTGTCCCCGAACCCAGAAATAATTGTCACATAAGTACATTTCCCATAAGATGGATAAGAACACAGAATGAGGTTAAGGTAAAAATATTCTACTCCCAGTGATGGTTTGGTTTCATTATAGGCTATCACTCACTAACTCAGCATATTTTTGAGCACTGAATAAGTTCCTAGAGTTATAATATAAATATGATATAGAACCTTCTTTTAAGGAAATCATAGACTGATCTGACAAGCCAAGAGTCACAATGTATTGCCATTCACCGTTGTTTCAATACATTTTCAGTTCAATTTCTAGCAGTTTTCTTATTTTTGAAAGCAATGGGAACATCTGAGGAATCATAAAATTGTATTAGAATTAACTGTTGACCATGGTTACTTAATGCCTGTGAAATAATTTAAAGCTCCTCAGCAAGCTTGTCATTTGTGATGTTTCCTCATTCCATATTCACACTTCTCTAGCTGTTATATTCTTCTCCCACTTTCTTTAATGTGATTGTTGGATCTTGACTATCCTCCAGAGGCCCACGTGTGGAAGATTTGGTTTCTGACCTCTGGTGCTATTTGAAGGCAATGACATTTTTAGGAGGTAGATCTTGAGGAAGGAACTCCAGTGTTAAAATGAAGTGGACACGGGTAGCCCAGCCCCTTTCTGTCTCCATTTCCTGTTTTCCAGCTGCCATGAGCCAAATAGACCTCCTTCTTCCACCACTCAAAATGCACAGGGGTATGCTGCCTTGCCAGAGGCAAAGGGTCACGTACCCGCTGACCAGAACCTCTGAAATGTGAGTCAAAGCATAATTTTCCATGTTATAAGCAAATTATCTCACTTATTTTTTTTACAGTGATGAGAAACTAACCTCTCAATGTTGTGCCTGTGAAAACTGGTCTGCCCTACTAAATTCTCTTCTGCTATAATCCATGAGTTCAGCTCCTACTTATCTATTTAGAATAAATCATATGTCATCTCCTTAGACAGATTTTTCCTGAGCATTCTGTTTGTGCCTGGTCTTCTATGCTCAGTGTATGCACCTCCACGGAACTATGGATGTAATACTAACCATACTTATTGTATAGCTCTGCAATTATTCAATCATATGTCTAATTCTTCAGTTTGTGATATAAACATTTTGCTCATCTTTTTTTTCAAAACACAGCACTGAGGAATAAACACTCAAAACCTTTGTTTGAGTATTTGCATGGAATATGGAAGGGGCAGAAGCCAATAGTGGAAAACTATACAGATTTTGCTTTTTGCTTTTAGTATTAGATTACAATACCATGAACTTAAGATAAGCTACACAAAACAATCACTGAGGCCTTTAAACAGCTCCATAATACATCAGATTATTAAATTTAAAACATTACTCTAGCAATTAAACCTGAGAATAAACTTAGAAAAACTCTTGGCAACTATTGATTTGATATAACAGATTCTATCAAGGTCCAGAAGTCACTAAAACATCTCATGGTCAAAATTTACATGGACTTTTGAATGAGATAATTTTCTGTTTTGTCAAAAATGCAACTGATATGCAAATGAATGGCTGGATCAGTTGTCAAACAAAATGAAGCATGTGAATGATCCCCACTTTAAGCTTTTAAGTGCCATTTACCAGTCCTGAACTCTTCAGTTCTCTCCCTTGTGAACCTGACCTGCCACAAGTCAGTAGTCACTTGATATCATGCTGAGAAAAAACACTGTTCCAGAACTTCAGACAGCAACACAGCTAACTTAACTTCTCATTTTCTTCACTGTGGAAGATTTATCTATTCTTCGTGATTATACAGTAATACAGAGCTTCGTGAACAGAAGCATTGGTCAAAGTTTTACTCTCCGTGTTGGATGAGAACGGGCAGTGGTCATCTTCTCCACATGGCACAAATTTGGCCCTCTTCCCAGCTCAGATGAATAGCGGTGGCTTCCTCTAGTCAAGGTCGCCATCACAGACAGATCCCTGTGCATTTGCTGTGAAGGATTTCTTTTGTGTGAATTTTTTAGCACCGGCAGCTCTGTACAGTATTGTTCAATCCAACTTGGCACTAAAGAAAGTGCAGAACAGGCACGGTGGTACAACAAAAGTGCAGAGCAGTCATGAAGGCAACAAGAAAGAGCAAGAATGGTAAAAAGGAGGTTTTGAAGAAAATAACCATTGCATTGAAGAAGGAAATTGTAGAAAAGAACGAGTGCGGTATTATGTGACTATCTGATTTCTGAGTTCAAGATGGTGAGGTCAATGTTCTCAGTTATTTGGGAGAATAAAGACACCATCAAAGGAGCAGATGTGGCATAAGGAGTAGTGACGTTAACCAAGCAGAGGACACAACTCCTGAAAGAGGTAAAAAAAAAACCTTGTCAGTGTGCTTAAATGAGAAAGAGTGGGGAAGTGATGGCATCAGTGACACTATGATGTGTGAAAAAGCCAGGAAATTACACAGTGATTAATTACAAGAAAACCTCTCTACAGGTGAAATAAGCAATTCATAGAATTGATGGAAGGAGAAGGATCCATCACTCCACTAGTGTTCCACCGGAAGAAAGTGCTGAACAGAACCTATATCACACAGGAGGGAAAGGCATTGCTGGGTTTCAGACTCATGAAGGACAGATGGACCCTTTTGCTGTTTGCAAAGGCAAGTGTTGATCTGATGATTAAGCACTTCTGGAGTACCATTCCAAGACCCCGCATATATTCAAGGAACAAGCCTCTGTCATGTGAATGACCACTGCAAAAGCTTCAGTCACAAGGCAGTTGTTCATGAAATGGCTGCATGTGGTATCTGCACTCATTGTTAAGAAATATCTTTCTAACAACCAATGGCCTGAAAGATGTCTTCTTCTGATGACCAATACCCCGGCACATTCTCCAGCATTGGTGGATGATATGGATGCTGAGTATTATTTTATAAAGGTCACATTCTTCCCCTCAACTGGACACCTCTTCTGCAGCCCATGAACCAATGAGTGATTTGCAACTTCAAGAAGCTGTTCCCAAAGGTGCTCTTCACCAGGTGTTTTAATGTCACTGAAGAGAAATACTTGACTCTGAAACAGTTCTGGAAGAAACATTTCAATGTCTTTCTCCTTCATTGTGAAAGCCTGGGAGAATGTCAGGTCCTGCACCTGAAACTCAACATGGATGAAACTGTAGCCAGAATGTGTCACTGGACATCACTTTGACGGATCTGATGCATGGGTAATGGAGGAGACTGTGTCCACGAGGTTTGGACGCTGACAGTGTAGAGACAGAGGTGCTTCCTGGAGACCACAAGGGGACAAGAGAAGAACTTGCTGGACTTTGGAGTGAACAGCAGAAGGTGCTTGTTGAGACAGGGAGGAGGTTAACAGTAATGTGATAAAATCCACTATGGAAAAGTGGGAGGAGGACCAGGATTTCTTTGAGCAGCATCAACCCAATATAATCGCAGTGACCACAGTGTTGAATCTGATGAAACATAATGAGGTCTCTCATTTTCAGATGATTATGCAGCACAGGAAAAAATTAAGTGGTATTAGATAGACTTTTGTCAAAATTGTCTCTGTAGCTAACAGACAAAGAAGAGAGGAAAGTCCTGAAGATTTCACTGATGTCTTCATGGAGGAAAACATTCCCTCCAAACAATAAACTCCCCATCTCCCTTCCTGCCTCTGCTCCAGAAGGTGCCACAAACAAGGTTAGTGTTCTCTCTCTTCACACTGTACAGTACTGTGCTTTGTCTCATATTTTTATGGTTAAAAATACATATGGCTCAGAATGATTAACTTTATTTATATTGAACCCTACGGAGAAATTCAATTTGGTTCTCAACCAGAATTGTGGAATGAATTAAGCTTATGAACTGACGTACTACTGCATGAGTAATTCTAGCAACACCGGAATGGATGACGGAAACAACTGTACATATGTGTTAGGAGGTGATGTAATAGTGAAATAAAATTGATAACAACAAAATGTACATATCCAGTTAGGTCTGTTAGAGACACAGCTGATCTTCAGTGCTAGGAGAGGGAAACACTGTTTCTCAAACTTCAGGACAAAGCAGAAGATTCAGGCCGAGCGAAGAAGTTCACTTAAGACATAAAACGTCCCATTAGATTACTAACTTGTCTGAATCCTGAAGTGTCAAGAATGGTCCCTGAATGTGAAATGAATGTGACATTACACATAAGAAATGGTATGGCTATCTGTTTCAGGGCCAGTAAGATGATGATATAAGAAGCCAAGCACAAACTAAGAGAATTCTCATGAGAACAATGTTAATTCCAAGTTGCAGACATAAATAAAAATCCTTTCTGTTCTGAAAGTCAGGAAGGGGAAAAATATTCTAGTTCAAGGGCTAGAATTGTCCTTTCCAATAACTGGGCAGAGAGGAGTATTTTCAATGACTATTATCATGACCAAGAGTTGTAATTCTTTGACTATATCTGAACTATAAAATGAATGAGCTAATATTGAATTATATCTGTAACACAGGATTTTTACTGTTGCTGCTTCTTCTCTTTTTTAATGTGAATAATTTCATGTCATAAATACATGTCCTATAATCCCAATCACAATTTGAGAAGACTCCTAGATTCCTTTCCTTCAACCCTATATTACGAGTTACCTAACCTTATAATTCCTATCTTTTTAGATTTCAAATATTTTAGCTCCTTTTCTTGTCCTAAGAAAAAATCTGCACTTACCACACTTCCCTATCTTCAGGTGATGGTATTTCTGATAAGTTTCACATAGTGTAATTACTTTCAGTACAAGAGCAGATTCATTTTATTAGGTTCCAATCACTGGTGTGTCTGTCACAAATCTAAGTTCTTATCACCAGAAAATTTTTTAGTCTCTAAAGGGAGATTCAAATGATGATTTGGAGAGCTGGGGCTCAGGGTGCAAATGCTTGTGACCCTTAGTCCATATCATTCTCAGTTCACTAAACTAAATATTGTCTCTGACCTCTCCCAGTTGTATCTGAAATGGTTTTAAATGGTCTTCCTTGAGTCAATTATAATCCAACTTGGCTGTCTTCTGATGATAGGTGGACAATTTCAGATTCCTTCTTTTATATAGTATTTTTCTAAGTTCCTCAGAGACCCTTCCACTGGCAATTCCCAACAGAAAAAGCACGTGGTATAAACAATGTTTTTACTCTGGCTGTGTTTACTTTTTGTTTTAAATTGTTTTAAATTTGATTTTATTGATTTTATAAATTTTATTTTATATTATTGTGTCTGATATATGATGTCTACATTCATTGTTAGTGTTTGGCACATGTATATAAAACATCTAAAATCTTTTGATTTCCCATCTCCCTTTTTCATCCTCCATCTCTTGGGTCCCTTCTTTGCAAAAGATGTATCTCCTGTTTCTTTCTCTCTGTTCCTCTTTTCTGGCTCCTCCCCCATTACCAAATCACAGGTGGTTTCTTTGCCCTCTGGTGGTCATCTTGCAAAATATCATCCTTTAGGAAGACACCACACATGTGCACAATCTGGCTGTGGCACTGAGCTCTATCAAGACAGCCTTTTTTATGATGCTATGTGATCACAAATCCATCTAGTTTCTGGCTTTTGCCCAGAGAATTTTCTCAATCGAGTTATGTCGTCTTTTGACCCTCAAACTCTGGGCTAGTGCTAAGTTTCCTTTTTCTGTTCAAGACTCTCCACTCTAAACTGTCCTTGGAAGAATCCTCCATCCCCTTATTTCTATTATGAGGTAACATATATTCTTTTGACCACAGTATTAAAGAAACTTTTCCATCATTTAAACTTCAGTAGATATGTGAAGAGTATGTTGGTTTACTATTTCACAATGCCTTAAGTTCTCCCATGTTGTTGATCTTGCTCCTTGCTTTCTTTATTGTACAGCAAGTCTTAACTTATGACCATTTGAATTTTGGACTTCTATAGATACAAATGGACCTAGCATTATGATCATTCACAGACATGAACAAGCATGCAAATACCTCACCTGACCACTGGACATTGTCACAGCTGTGCTGCTATGTGTTTACTGTGTGGTGCAATAGTGCACAGAATATAGTGCTCAATCAGAGTCCAGGATGTCTGGAAGCAAGGGGAAATCCAGTGGCAATGTGGAGGAGACTGCTGAGGAGCAAAAGCAATACACCGTGTACATTTGTACCTAACACTCACTTCGTAGGGCTTAAAAAAAAATCTGACTTAACATTTTCACAGAATGGAAGTCATTCAGAAATAGGGGACTTACTGTATTCTTCCTGGTCTTTATTCAAAACTCATGAGAAAATATACCTCACTTTAGTCTCTAATTTAAAAAAAAGTGTGTGTATATATATATATATATATATATATATTCACACAACATACTCTTCATATATATGCATATATATATATATATATATATACATTTTTTTCAATAAGTAAATTATAAACTTACTAAAGTCAGAAACCAAGACACAGAGAACAGTGATTAGAAGTACAGGTGTTGGAGTCATACATACTATTGCTAAAACCCCAGTTCTACTACTTAGCAACTAGGAGACCTTTATCATATTATTTATGTTCTCTGGGACATGGTGTCTTAGTTATTTTTACTCAATGTTGAGACAAAATACCTGATGCCCAAAGTTGTAGCAGGGAAGGTTTATTTCTTACAGGTTGGAGGTTTTAAACTATATTTAGCTGGCTCTAGATGGCAGAGTGACATGGCAGGCCGCAGTTTATGGGTGGCTACAAAGAGTCAACTGGCAAGAGAAAGAGACACACCTTCTTCCTACCAATCTATTGTATCTTGGCTTCACCCTTGGGCAAGTGAAACACTCACAGCACCAATCGGAGCGCTAGACAATGAACCAATCACAGTCGCTAGATTTGGTCATGTCTATGATTGCATGAGGCTTGGGGTGGGGCCACAGGAACACAAACTACAACATTCCACCCCTGCCCCACCAAAGACTCAGTATATCTTTTATATAAAAGACATTTAGTCCATCTCCAAGAGTTGCCACAGACTTAATAGTTTTAGCATGCTGAAAAGTCCAAGTCTCAAATCTCTTCTGAGGTCTACGGCAAACTCTTAACTCTAACCCCCTGTATAAATGAAAAAAAGATTGAACATTTTCAAAATGCAAAGGTACAAGATAAACATTACCATTTTACAAGTTACAAACATGGGAATACCAAGGATTGGAACCAAACCAAGTCTAAAATCCAGCAGGGTAAACATTAATAACTTGGAGTTTAATGCTTGGCATCTGATGCAATCTGATTGTGAGCTCTAAAAGGCTTGAGTGAGTCCACTCCCATGGCATTTTTAGGGGTTTTAAATCTCATAGCTTTTTTTAAGGTCCATTTTCCTTAATTTTTTTTTTTTTGTATGATCTACGTTTCTGCCTTTTTTAAACTTTTGGGGTCCCTACTGCACCTTTGGCTTTACCTTTGCATCTTTATATATTGCCTTTGCAGGGGCACACTGCTTGGCCTTCTAGACCTTTTACAATCAGGGTGGAAGCTGCCTTACCCTCAGAATGTGTGCATTGTCTTTGCACTTAAAACCAGTGCCACTTGAATGCCACCAAGATCTGCTGCTAGCTGAAAAGTAGCCACACTTTTTTCACTTGGCTGTAGGGGTCAATTGCCTGGATTGCTAAGCTCTCTGAACCTGATTGTGAGGAAAAGCTTTTTTATTCCACCACCATTCTCAAATCTAGTGTGGCTGCCACCATTTTTGAAACCTTCTATAGCCTCTGTCACCACTCTGGAATATGATACTCTGTGGCTTTTTCCTCTGGGAAAAATGTTAATGAAATAATCATTCTGAAGAGTAAAAGATCAATTTACTGAAGAATTATTATAAGAATGTTGAACTTATTTTACAATTCAGAAAACTGAAACACCCTAGTTTGTTTGTATATGTTAGTGTGTGCATGTGTTTGTGTGTATGTGTGTGTTTGTATGTGTGTGTATATATGGATGTGCATTTTCTGGCCATAGCCAATTACACTAGTATAAATACATTTTCTATGGTTGTTTAGCCCAGTAGATAAGGTAAAGATAGGGTCAAGAGAAATTTGCAATGAGCATGCACCCAAGCAAATAAGTTGAATGATGAAACATAAATTTAATATACATAAAATGACATGTGAAAGGAAAATTCAAATGATTGACAGTGAAATGTTGATACTGGGAATCAAATGTAGAGTATTGCACATGCTAGCCCAACATTCTGGCACCAAATACACCAAGATATACCATCATTCTACATACATTTATGTTTGAAATGGATGTAATTACAGACTTACACATGTTTTTATTTTATAATGGTGTAAAGGAAGTAACAATATATTATCTGTTTCTTTTCTAAAGTTGTCATTTGTCTTTGGAAACTACATTTATCAAAGTTATAGTTTACTAGGTTGAAGGGTATTTTTGTACTATGTGTAGGGGGTGAATTCAATTTTAGGTGAATGCAACATTCAAATTTATATAAGCTGTAAATACCCAATGATCAAGAATTATTCATAAATGCAAAAACTACATTTTTCAATAAAAATAATATTCAATTAAATCTTCCCCTAGAAGAGGTAGAACACTAAAAAATGTAGAAAATTATATTAACATTCAAGATTCTGTGCTTGGTTTTCTAACCTTTCTATTACATTTACTAATATAAAAGTGAATAACTTTAAAATGTCCTTATAATATTTAGGGTTTTTTGCACGTTCTTGATTTCCAAAGGCTTAGTTTTATGAATTTCTGTGAAATAGATTTAGGTATTCATCCTATCTTTTAAATATACATGTTCAAACAGTATCACTGAGTTGTGCATATTTATATAGCATGTAAACTCCTCTAAGTGAATATTGAAATATTAGTTATTTATTCCCAGGATTTTCCATAAAGAAGACTTCTGTAGAAGTTTAATGTGTTTAAAATACTTTGACTTTTGTAAAGTTCATTAAACTACCCTTCTACTTAAACTCTTCTGATCAAATGACAATGCCAGAATGTTACAGGTGGGCAGGGGTAAATTAAACAGTATAATTTTTGGTTCCTATTTAAGTCCAGCTCTGATATGTTTTTATAGCATTAACAATCTGCTTAAGGTTATGTTTGAAAAATTAGTTTATAGGCGTGAAACAGTAGCCATAAGAAATCCTTTGTATACAGCAGTGGAACCTGATCTCATGATATCTTTTAGCCATAAAAATATTCTACATAATATATAATTAACTTTTATTTAATGAATTATTTTATGTCTCCTCCTGATATTGTAAATTCCACTAAGTACAAATTTTATTATCATTCCACCTACAACTATTTCTTACATGTAGTAAGTGTACCATAGATATTGTTAAATACTTTTGGAAAAACTGATATGCAATCATTAATATGTTGATGATTATCTCTTCTTAGAAAAAAATGCAGAATATATGTGTGACTAATCGACAGACAGTCGAGGATAAAATAGATGAACAAGAATGCTTGCAGTAGACAGAGACTTTCAAGGTGCAATGAACCAAGAAGGAAAAAACCAAAAACCCCCTGTTATTTCCTGGCTTCCCATTGTGATCTGGAAGACGTCATTGTAAACAAATGAGACGAACTGCAACATAATGTAAACACTTCTGAACGTACAACACAGGGAACAGAATTTGGTGTTATCCATAGTTCTTTAAGAAGGAAAAGTACTTACATCTTGATAATTTAAAAAAATATTTTCTACTCCCAATCAGAGCCAGTAGCAGAAATTCCATGGACATTGCCTCATTTAACTCTCAGGGAAGTCTTAAAAATCTTGTGTTATTTTTATCATTTAGGCTTGTTATGGATTAGAAACTGGTGGCCAACTTAACACCAGCTGAACTGAATCAGCACGTAGATGGCCTACCTGAGGAAAGCTGCCAGCATGAAAGAGACGTGGAGAGGAAAAGCATGGCGGTGGGGGTTCTCCGAAGTGTTGCTGTTGTCTGGAGCTGTTGGTTCTCTTGGAGGAGCTTGTCATGCTGGTTTCCCTGGTCCGAAATCAACCATTATCATTGGAGGAGCTGAGTACCTTATCACTGAGAGTGGCTGCGGTTTATTTTGGGAGAGCTTTGGTTCTTACTTTGAGCATTACTTCCTGGCTCTGGAGGGGAATCTATGTGCTGTTCAGGCCCCACGAAACGTCGTCATGCTGGCTTCCTGATATGAACTCAGATGTTCTCATCATCAGGGAAGCTCGGGAGCTCATTTTTGCTGAGAATGGATGCAGTACTTTTCAGGACAGCACTGGTCCTTATTTTAGAGTGACTTCTTGGCTCCAGTGTAGAACTCTCAACCTACTGGCATGGATCCTTCATCCCACTGACATAGACTTTCTAGCTTTCACACAGACCTTTGGGCCTTCCCAATGCAGATCCATAAAGCAGACTTGCATGAGTCATTGTCATGGGCTCTGGGCCTCCAGTTGGATTCGTGGGAGGCATTGTCATGGGTTTCAGGTCTTCAGCTGGACTCATGCAGTCATTACTGTGGGATCCAGGCCTTTAGCTGGATTTTCTAGTGTTGTGGACAGATTTCCAGCACTTTCTTGTATTTAACTCTGGGTGTCATTCATAAAATAATATTATAAATTCTGTACCCTGTATGTAATTGTTCTCCTTGCAACCCCTGATTACAACAAAGCTGCAGTGCAACAAGTAGGGTTCTGCAAAATGATCCAGGTAGAAAATGTGTGGTTTGACTTTTTAATTCCACTTTCTTTGACTATAAATTCACTTCTTCTATTTTAGAAAAAAATGCCTATGCTTTAATGGGAAATAATTTGACAGAGCTGCACATGCAATTGATTAAACAATAAATACACTACAAATAAAATGCTTATGATGAGAAATATTTCATTATAGACTAGAGCAGTGAGAATTCCACTGGAACTTTGCTAAGTCAAAATGTAAAGAAAGACTGAGCAAAATGAACATAAAAATAGAGCAAACGTATAAATTCATTATGAACAGGGCCTAAGATTATGTGTTAAACCCTCAAAGCAATGTTTATAGGCATTGTCTATATCTATGCAATTATTTTCACTGACTATTTACTTGAATATGTAAATTTACCCTATACTGGACATTAGTGACTCCTAATTCATTCTATTACAAACTTCTTAAAATTTCCATTTCATGAAAAGTTTCTGAACTTGCTGGATAAATATAAGTTATAGTAAAATTATTCTCTCTTTTGTGCTAAAGTCCACTCAAGATCAACATAAACTGAATTCCCAAATTATCTACAGTAAAACTATCAGACTGAGAAAAGCTACAAAATCAAAAACACATATTTCAAAACAATAGGCAAAATTCATGCTCAAAATATATTCATTTTATCATGAAATGCTAACGGAAATATTGGCTCTGGGACATGGGGATCGTGTCCATAGTTATGTAATTTAGAGAACAGGGTGGAGGGAAGAGTTATAGGGAAGAGTTATATTCCTAGAGTGGAGTGTTAAGCTCAAAAGGCAGACACCAAGAACCAGAGTGCCATATGTCAAGAGAGCAGTTTGTCTCCGTGGCAACTGGGGAGCGTCCCTGGATTTTAAATCCCTGAGATCTAACACTTCCATATTTGCTACTGCAAAATTTTGCAAATGGTTGGTTTAGAAAAGCATAATTCTTTGAAATATAAATAATTTAAAGAAGATGGCACAGCTTTTTTTAGGAAGATCAATATAATCAAGGAAACAGCAAAAATTATTAATAGATCAAAATGACACAAAAACGTTGCCTTAGAAGACATGAAAATTGTAAATGCATATTGTGCTATTAATGTTGTGTATGATGTCTGATTAATTAGACTACTAACGATGTAGTGTCGATTATAGGATTTATCTCACTGTTCATGAAATAACATAGGGTTTTAATTTCCTCTGGAGTGTTTCCTTTGAACCCCAGAGAGCCTCTTTGAATGACAGTACTTAGAAATATACACAGGGGTTTCTGGGCAGAACTCAGATGTGGATCTTAGTTTATGTCTTACAAGTAGAACACCTGAGTGAACTTTCCCCAATTATTTCCAAAGCTAGGTGAAAACCAGCTGTTCTGCTTAGCTGACAATCATTTACATGATTATTGGGTGTTCTCTGGCAAAGTTTTCACAGTGGGAGACTTTTTACAGATAAGAAATTCATCAGTGATAGACAAATAGTTTGCAGAAACAGTCTAGTTAAATGCTATTCTAGGGAAATTGCACATTTCATCTATTTAAACATTAGTGCTCTTTTTTGTAGTGTAGGTTCAAATCAGCTTTAGGATATAAAATATTCCAAGAAGTCATTTTGTTTAAGACTAGCTAGGTTAAAAATAAACTTTTGTCAGCAGAAAAACTGTTTAGTAAAGTGTGCGTAATTCTCAGTAGGAGCGGAGTGAAGGAATCAAACTCCATCAATTGTATGATAAATAGCCCAGCCTGTAGCACGCTGGAGCTGAGGTTGATCGTGGGAGAGAAGCACTCAGAACACAACATTTTTATCCTTTATATAGTCAGGGGATTGGCAGTTTGAAGTAAAGGCCACAGTCATTAGGTTTGAAAAAAAATTTCTTTTCATTTTAGTTTAACTTTGATTCCAGCAGTGAATAAATTCCAAGAAATGCTCGATGTCCTGAATCCGTATGGATATGAGCAGCTGAATCCTAGGGAGATAAGTCCAGTTCAGCAGCTTGGCTAATTGAAAAACATTGACACCCAGATTGACTTCCTTCCTTTTTTACCTCTGAGGCCACATGCCTCATATTGGCAGGAGCAGCAAGGCCAGCACTTGGAGCAGATCAAACTGTGTCCAAGCATAAGTGGTTTTTTAGTGAAGTGGAAGGATTGTATCTAAGGACAAATAAATAGCAGATAGTATCTCATTAAAATGGTCAGTGGTGCCTCAAAATACCCCTGACATTTTTCCTTTATACTTGCATCAGAATGGCTTCTTATTTTTAATAATTTCAGGACATAAATGGCACATAAGTGCATATGTATATTTAGACCATAATTTAGACAAAATAGGCAAGGTATTTTGGTTTAATTTTGTTACATTAGTAAAGGTGCTTCATTTAAACTTTGAAATGTTTTCTAGACTTTTGACCCTATTAAAATATTCCAGGTCTATAATGAACAAAAGAGAGTGAAATTACTGTATTAATATGTGACAAAATAGAACTTAAATGAAAAATACGATAAACACCAATACATTAGTAGTCCAATGCAAGAGTTGTAACAATTATAAACGTCTGTGTACATGTTAAGAGACTATAAAAATGAATTAAAAACAGATAGGATTAAAATATTAGTTGGAGATATCAAAAATATATACTTCTCCATAACAGATAGAATAACCAGAGAGATGGAGAGTAAGGAAATGTATGACTTCAGGCAATTCAATAACCCTACCTGACACCTTCTCTAACAGTGTACTCAATGACAACACTTTTTAATAGGGCCTGTGAGACATTTCCTACCAAGGGCCATGTGTGAGGCCACAAAGTCTCAATAGATTTTTAAAAAGGTATGTATCATACAAATTATCTTTTTTTCTCACAGGAGAAAGATAGAAATCAGAAAGAGAAGTACGCTGGGTAAACAGCTCAGCATGACAGAGAACTTGCCAACTCTGTGTGGGGCCGAGAGCTTGAGCCCCAGCAAGGAAAACAACAAAAGCAAAATTTTTAAAATTGTGGAAATCAAACTCTGCATTCTTAAACAAATTTTCAGTTTTTCTTTACATCAACTTTTTAAATATTCCTTTTAATTTCTTTATTGAGTTTAGTCATACTTTATATGCATATATAGATACGTGTACATGTATATTTATAAATGCAGTTTTTATTTTAAGGAAAAAAATAATAAAAGCAATAGTGCACAACTTCCAAACAAGATTGTAGGACACAGTAAAAAAAGGTTAGGACATTATGTATTGTTATCTTCAAAGTAGCTGCTCATACTACAAGATACATGCACGAAAAACTGATCAAACAAAATAGGCATAAACCTTTCTTTTCAGTGAGATAATTGAGATTAGTTGTATAACTATCTTAACTATTTTATGAATATATATATATATTTTTTTTTCTTTTTTCCTTCCTTCTTTTATCCTTTTTCTCATCCCTGTTTCTTTCTCCTTTGGGGCAGTTTCTTCACATTTCCCAGTATCTATTGCACATTTTGGATCTTATTTACTCTTTCAGCTTCTCATACTAATGAGATAATATGACATTTACACAGGTGAGTCTGATCTATTTGACTCAGTAGTATGGTCTCACATTATATATGAAGTTTATATGTTGATATAAATGTGTCTGTTGGTTTTTTTAGATATATCTTAATCTATGTATATTTAATATTAAATCATCTTGCATAAAATCTTATTAGCTAGCATTAGTATGATTTTACTAAATTTCATTTTATTTTATATCTCATGTAGTGTGCATGTGTGTGTTATTGTACATATACTATGATCTTTCATATTTTCAGAATCATATTATTTCCCTTCAACCACTGTAGGAACTTCTTACAGCACTGCTTCTTATTTTTAGTGCATTTTTGCTCTTAATATATTTATTTTTTCCCTTATATTCAGATATTTATTTTTTCAAATAAATTCTATTTTTCCTGGATACAAAATTCTGGGATGACAATGTAAACATTTTTCAGCATTTTAAAGATGTCTTCTTACCCACCTTTCTAACTGAAGAAGTTGGATGATTTTATTTTTATTTTTATCTGCACTTACTCTTTCAAAATTTTTGATGCTGCTCTGAATATTTACTTTGCTTTTATTTTGATGAGTATACAGAGGCTTTATTACGCTACACTAATTTAAGATACACTAATGTCCTTGGATCTACCATGAATGATTTTTAGAAGTATGGTGATATTGTTTTATCTTTTCTATTTTCTATTTTCACAATCATAGATTTTAATAATGTGTATTGAAAAGTAATTTATTTCTCAAACAAAATATTGACTTGACATTCAATTTTCTACTATTTCTCTTTATATTAAAAAATTTATTGATCTTCAAGTTCAAAGATCCTTTATTTGTAATATCTGATTTTCCAATAGTCCTTTCTAGTAAATTCTTTTTTTCTTTGTTTTTGATTTTGGGAGTCAAATTCATGACCTGTGTATAGCAGACAAAAACTACCACTAAGATACACTGCCATGTTCTACTAAATATTTAATGTGATAGATATGCTTTATATATATGTATGTATGTATATATATATATATATATATATTTTTTTTTTTTTTTCTTTTAGTACCAGGAATCAAACTGATGACCTGTCACTTGACAGACAGGTGCTTGTACTGCTGAGCTAAACCCTCTGCCCTGGTTTTATCATTTTTAAATATAGTTTTAATCATTGCTTGATACATGTATTCACTCATTACATTCATTATTTCGTTTTGATCACTGGCATATTTAAAATGTCAGTTGTGAAGTTCGTATCTGTCAATGTTAAGATGGAATGTCTCCTCAAATTCTAATTTTAGTGAATCTAAGATTTGTAATGTGTCTTCTTATTTTCCTTCTTGATTTAAACAATTTTATTCCTGATATTCTTTATTGTGCTTCGAAGGATAGCTAGGCTGTGTTACTTTCCTTTGGACAATACTGATTTTTGCTGTCAAGAAACTTCTTGGGTCAAATAGAATCTGTTTGTTGAAGAACAGTTACTTCTTTCCTTTCTTGTTTAGTTCTGTGCTTTGATCAAGACAGTCTACTGGCCTCAGTGGCACAGTAGCTGGACTCTCGGATGAGTGCTGCCCACCTAACCAAAACTAATTCTCATTGACGAGGCAAGCGTTCCATCAGGTTTCAGTATATGTCTTTGTTTATGGCTTTGTTACCTAGCAGTTAGTGTCAGTTAGTTGTCAGTGGAAACACTACATATATATGGAGCTTATCTTTCAGGCAAAAAAATAAACAACAAACAGCAAAACCATGAATCACTTTGCAGTAGAGTTACCTATCATATACATATGCAAAGATATATTTATATATGTTCACCTACATACCTGTAATCTCTTCCTTTTCTTCTTTTCCCTATCCCAGTAGTTCTTTCCTTTTAAGCGCTTTCTTTCCCTTTTATTATTACCATATCCATTGTATATGTATCTTATTACTTTTTCAGTTTTTTATTGTTAGTTCATCAAAAAGAACAGTTCCAGCTGTTATTATTTGTTTATTATTTTTTTCCGAGATCTGGGACCCTGAACAACTATTTCCAAGATCACAACATGCCATATATGAACTAATGTCAATTTCCTAGTATTTTTTAATTGTGACATTTTTTTCTGTTTTGCTTTTTAAAATTAAAAAGCAATCATTTGCATAATTTCATGACTGCCATCAGTCTACATTCTTACTCCCAAGTAATGTTTCACAGAGTTTTTGAATTCTGTGGACCTTGACTCAGCCTTCTTAGCTCAGCAAGATTGTGGTCTCACTAGTCCAAAATTCATAGAGTACTCTCCTGCAGAAATTTTAGGTGAATATATGCTTCAAAACACTCATTCTTTTCTCATATATCATTGCTTTGTGAACACAGCCTTTGTCCAGGGCCTGAAAACAGATCCCATATTTTGTTTATTTTTTAAATAGCTGGCATTAGATGGTAAGTCTAATAAAATGTTAATTAAGCTGCCATCACCAGAAGCTAAAACCTTCCCCTCCCATACATCTTGACTTCTAACAACCTTCTCAATTTGAATTCCTTCTTAGCATTAACCTGTGCAGACATTCTCTTTACAGTTAATGACAACTTATTTCCAGTTGCTGAAAAGAAAATCTTAGAGATATTCTTCGACTATCAGGATAGTCTGTTCACAATATATCAACAAATTCTGTTAGATTTATCTTATACCCACAGTATTCCTTCTTTTCTGATGTGAAATGACTGCAATAGTTTTCCAATTGCATTTGTCCGTCTTTGATCTTCTCAAGGTCATTGCTATCTTATGTGGTATTTATGTGCATGTTGAAAACAGTGTCACTTGTTTTCAAAATCCTTCTTTGACTCTTCAAGTTATTTGTGGAATAAAAAGCCAAAGTTCTTGTAGCTGTCTAGAGCACACAGGTACAGGATCTAATTCACTGGGTTTTTTTTCTTGCATTCTCTCTCTCTCTCTCTCCCTCTCTCTTTCTCTCTATCTCTATCTCTTCTAAAAATGTCCTTTTTCTTATATTTGCAGTAAACACACTTTATTGGCACCCTGATGTCACAATGTCTATGCACAGGATGTTTATTAGAAAGGGCTTCCCTCAGATGTGTACACTGGTCTACTTTAAATATTGCTATTTGAATGAAACTACATCTTCTTTGGCAAATAAAATGATATTTTGTTCTTAATGCAAATCACAAGTACTCCTGGTCCAGTCTATTAAATAAAGTACAAAAGAAATTAAATAGAGGGAATAACATTTATAACAGGTTATTGTCACTTTTGTCATGTAGCATTTATTTCTCCATTTGATCCAAGAACTGTACATTTGTTTGGAGAAAACAAACTCTGGACATTGGAAGCTGTGGAATTCAACCCATTGTTATAAACTATTTAGTAGTTAACGTCCTTTAATTAGTATATTACTTTTGGATTTGTCTGAAAGCCACCATTCTCATACTTGTAATGATTCTCATGTCGCATAAGTGATTTTAATAACCAGAAACTGTCACTTTAATATCATCTATTTTATGGCGTTACTTTTTTCTTTAACTTTATAAAATGACTCTTGTCTGTCCCAACTGCAAGCTGAAGTATGTTCTCTCTTCTAACACCTTCTTTTGAAAAGCACAGTTAGGTATTTGAGATTTCTATCAGTATTAACAGAACAAAGACATACCAAAGCCTTAAGAATTTATAGAGCTCAAATGTTAACTAATGTACATTATTAAGTATTTTGTGCATTATATATCTTTGTGTAATTTGTCTTTTATATTTGTTTCCCCATATGCTTTTATTTCTCAAGCTCACCTCTACTTCCTTAAGTGCTGACACAGTGTATTTGCCCTGCTGGAATTGCTAAGGATAAAGAAAACGGTAGCTGGAAGAATTTCAGAGTTTATTTATATATGGCATGTGTTGAGTAAAAATGGCTTTATTGTTCTTATTCCAAATCCTAAGAAAGATGTAAAGAAAAACTCGAGATTGGAAATTCTGAAATATGTAGGACAGAATGGGCAGCTATGAAGTCAGGCAGGTCTTAGGGTTACAATTTTAAGCTGATCATTAGTCGAGTCCATCATTAGGCTGAAAGTTAAGGCAGAGGTTCAAGCTGTTGTCTTGAAGGAGAATTTCATTTCTAGGAAATGGAAATGTTTTTCTTAAAGCTCTCAGCTAATTAGACTGGGTTGATTCAGGTTTCTGGACACCATCAAGAGTAATTTTTTTTTTTCTTCCTCTCCCTTTTTTCTTTTCTTTTTCTTTCTTTTTCTTTTTTCGTTTCTTCTTATTTGTGTGTGTGTGTGTGTGTGTGTGTGTGTGTGTGTATTTTTGAGTCAGGGTTTCATTATGTAGTTGAGGCTAGTCTTGAACTCATTTTGTAGCCTAGGCTGGCCTTGAACTCACAGCGATCCTCCTATGTCAGCTTCCCGAGTGCCGGAATTACAGGCTTGTGCCACCAAACCCAGCCTAACAGTAATTTTCTTACAGTAACTGTCAACCACATCTAAAAAACTCCTTCACAGCAATATAGAGATCAGCCTATCAGTGAAAAATTTGACATCATAGGTTAGCCAAGTGGACATACAAAATTTAACCACTACACTGGCAGACATTTTGAAATTCATCCTGCACAAACAGTGGAAACTAAAGGTTTTGGTGGTAACAAACTCTGTTTTTGTGCTGCTGTTATTTTTGTTGTTTTTTAAGAGACAAGTTCTGGCTTTGTTGGTAAGGCTAGCCCCAAATTTCTGGGCTCAAACTGTTTTCCTGTCTCCTTTCTGAGTAGTTAGGATTACACATGTAGCACCACACTGGCTAGTGTTTTTATTGTTGCTGTTGTTTGTATGTTGTTTGTTTTAGTTCTGAGGACCTAGCCTAGGGACTCACTTATCCTAAAATAGTGCTTCACCTCTGAGTGACATACTTGCTGCTTGGTCTTTTCAAGCCATAGGATCTTGCTACCTAATCCTGGAGCTCTGATATCACAGTCTCACAATACTTTTGTTTATTTCTTTTCTTCAGAAAATAATTAGTGTGCTAGTATGGTAAGATTCATTTGCTCTCTGAGTATGTATGCTTTTGGCTTTATTTAATTTTAAGGAGAATAAAACAAAACAGAATAAAGCAAATCAAAACAAACCAGTGTGAAACAGGACTTCAAAACAAAAGGAAATCAACAGTGGTCTCTTGTGGTCTTCAAAATAGCTGCAAATACCTTCAGATATAGTAAAAATCAAACAAAATAGAACCAACAAAAACAAAACAGTGAATGCGATAAAGGACTTCAAAACAAGATAATAGTAAATCCAAAATGGCTACCATAATATATCTTATTGTCTTTAAAATAGCGGCCCCAGCCATCAGATATAAAAAAAATCAAACAAAACAAATCAGAATAAAACACAACCCAAAAAACAATGAAAGTGACACAGGACTTCAAAACAATAGGGAATTAACAGTGGCCACCACTCTCAGAAGGAGATCTCCCATAGATGCTACACTGCCTACTGCCATCCTCTGTATAGATGATCAGATTACTGGCTTTAAACCTGAAAAGTCAGTGAAACACTAAATGCTACAAGCATTAAATTGTATTTTACCTCAATAGCTATCATCACAGCCTGTGTTTCTTTGTATCAGCCAGTTCCTTGCAGGGGCTGGGGGATTGGCTCTTGTTTCCCAGCCTATGCACCAAAAAGGGCTGCAATCTGGCTGTTCCCCCAACAACCTGCACATGGCGCCGATTCACAGGGAGGACTTGCTTCTTCTACTTTTTGTTGTAGGTAATGATGTGTTTGATGGCTCTCTTCCATGCCCAGCACCTTCAGAGTCATTTTAGAGAGATTTCTGCAATGCACTTGTGATTTACAAGGCTCCACTCTAGCCTTGCTATATGCATACCTCTACCTAAAAGTATGAGCCCATAGGATTGAGGATGTTGCCCACAGTTTGCCATTTTTTTGTGTGTCTTGATCACACTGTCAGTATCTAACTCCCAAATGGATATAAGGTTTCTCTTCCTGGGAAACTTTGGATATAGCCGGAGCTCAGAAATATGGCTTGGGATATTCACACATGTCTAGTCAAGTAAAATCGTTGTGTAGGACAGAAGAAAGTTGTAGGGTAGAGAAAGGATTTTGAGAAATTGCAGAAAGACTAAGAATGGGGAGATGGAGTCAGGGGCTGACGCCGTTTGTACCTAGACTATGTTCTATGGTAGAACTCTGAGGAGTCACATTATAATTTTAGTTTCACACTTGCCCTACTTCTTGTTATGAAGATATATTTGGCAAAGTGCAGGTTAGAACATATTTCATTTACTAATGATTTATAATTTTTCAATATTTAACACACGGTTGCTGGCTTTATCCATAATAGACTGTCTATTTAACGAGAAAAAGGCATTGCCTGCTGCTCTGTTCTTAAATCATTGTACATGTCACCCAGTAAATATTCATTTACCATTTTAAAAAGTCAAGTAAGTAAAAAAAAAAATCCCTCTATATTCAATCTTAAAAGACCAAATTGTTTTACTTAGGGTGCCCATGTCCAGTATGTGACCTTACATAAATTATTTGGCCTTTTGATTTTCAAACATAAAAGGTAAGAACTTGAATTTGATCATTGATAAGATATAATCCTGATGTGAAAAATATTTACCAGAGTTGTTATGTAAATATGTATCAAAATATATTTAATCAAGAAAAAAATAAGTTAGAGCATACAGACAGCAGTTTTAGCTAACACCGTATGTGCTGAAATTCAACATCAGAGCATTGGTTTCTTTAGTATTAGGTACAATTTGGCTGCCCTATTTATCCTATTATTTCCTTGAAGAACCACAGAAGGACATGTCTATTTCTCTCAGAAAGAGAGCTATAGAAGATTGATTGATTGTTATGCTGCTTCCTGGAGGAGCAAAGGCCAGCTCTGCCACTAGAACTTCTTTCTTCAGGGTGCACCTCTCCTGCATCCATATCCAAAGTGCTTGGGGACAGAAGTCTTCAAATTTTGGATTTTTTAGATACTGAAACATTTGCAATACAAAATGAAATAGTTTGGGGATGAGACTCAAGTCTGATCATGGAATACATTTTATCATATACATTTATACACATTGCTTGAATGTAATTATGTGGAGTATTTTTAGTGTGTCTGTATTTTGACTGTGACATTTTAGAAGCTCCCAAAAAAAGAAAAAATGGGTCTAATTCTGAGACAGTTGTCAGACAAATCTGAATAGAAGGTGATTCTACAATGCTTCTAACTTCAAAACTAGGATGGTTAATTAAAAATAAGGAAGTCTGAGAAACTCCAACTTACTTCTCCTAGTGATGAACTCTGGGAAGCCCAGTGTCAAGGTGTTGGGAGGTCTAGCTGCCTGGCAAGAGCTGCTCTTGGCTTCCAAAATGTCATCAGGAGACACTGAATTCTTAAGATAGAGGGACCCTGGCCTCTTGTGATGCAAATAGATGATAAGAAAACTGGGTGCTGTGTGGGGCCTCTTTCCCTTGCACGCTAATCCCATTGATGAGGGAGAAGCCTTTTCACCTCTGAAAGGGATTACTTCTTGTGTTATCACAATGACAAAATCTGAGTTTTACAAGGAATATACTTAACCTGTAGCAATCAGGAAATTCATTGCTTTATAAAGTACTACTTTAAAATAAAATAAAATATTTAAAATAAAATATGCATCAATTAACTATGAGAAATGTACCAGGGTATAGCAAAATGTTAGTAATTGGAGATATTGGATGTAGGTGTATGTTTGTACTATATTTGCAGATTTTTTTGGTAAATCTATACATGTATTCTAGAATTGAAAGTCAACCTGAAAATCTACATGAAAATAAAAACGTAAAACAATTTTTATTGCCTCTGTTTACCATTTCCTAATGGCAAAATAGTTCTGAATGATAGAGCAACTTTCTAAGCTGGCATTTACCTAGTGTACCGAGTTGTTTTTTTCTGGAACTTCTGAAAAACTTTAAATTCTTAAAACAAAATTATAATCACCTTCAGAAGGAGAGAGAGTGAAGGAGAAATTTATTATATCCTTAATCATAATATTCAGATCACAGTACTAACAATCTAAATTTTCATTAATATTTTAATCATTTATGAAACCATATTCTATCTCATTAATAATATAATTCTTAGGCACAATCTTTAATAAATAAGCATTTTCATACTCAATGGAAATTATTCTTCCATTAGAATATAGAGACAAGGATTTACATCACTTGTATGTACAGTTTAATTAATAATACTATGCTTTCATCCTCACTGTTAAGATTAAAATCTAGAGAATTGGTAGCTTTTGGTATACTCCTCTGTTCCTGCTTACATTTCTACTATACTGACTTTTGTGTTGATCAGTCTTTTTTTTTTTTTTTTACTTTAGTTTTATTTATCTTACACACATACTCTAATGATTGCTTATTGGTGTAAGGTAAAGTAGAAGTCATATGTCTCCTTATTTAAATAAAGTTTGACATCATCAATATATGATTCAAGGTCCCAGGAAACAGTTGGATGAAATCTGTGGTGCACTAGTTCCAGATTCCTTATAGATTTGTAGAAGATTTCTGAATAATTCAGTGGGAACATTAGTTCTCAGCAGTGTGGCCCTCATCCTTGTTGAGCTGTATGTCAAAGCTGTGACATAGTCTGTAGACTCACAGTGGCGATATTCCAACCAAAACATGGTCAGGGGGAATCAGCCATCTTTACCTTTTCTCTTAAAGCTCCCCATAGTCCCTTTCCGCTTCGCAGGTATAAGCCAAAAACTTTTCTGAAACGTCCTCAAACTGCCTGATACAGAAGGCATGAAGGACAGAAGAGAAACTTTATCAGCCTATAACAGAGACAACAAGCAGAGAGGACAATCTGTGCTTGATGTTTTCCCTAAGACCCTTTGGTTTACACTTCCCTGATGAATATTCCAAATACAAATGAAGGAGAATGAGTTTGCCACCCACTTCCATGATGATAGAAAAGGGAAAAGGGATCCTAAGCATTACTCAAACATTTGCTTGAAAATGATAACAGTTCAATGAACATAATCATTCGATCTCTTTCTTAGGAAAGTATATACAAAGAATAATCCTACAATCACATTAAAAATGCTTGAATGAATGATATTCCATTGTTCACTTCACTATCTTCAACACTTGCTAAACAAATCCTAAAAGTAGAACCAAATTATGTCCACATATCCATGGTTTAGACTAGGAAAGATTAGTACACATTTAATAATTTAATTCCTAACAATCAATTTTTCAAAATTTTTTATATTCCAATGAACAATTCTCTGTAATTTATAATAGTAAACTGAGAAATAAAAGAGATCTTATGCATTTCAACTCATGATTTTAAATAATAGAAATTCCTTGTATTTTTGTAAATAATTATGTAGGCAATAATTCATATTCAAAATCAACCATTTATGGATGAGAGCAAGTGGAATTTGCCAAGTTTGTGGCATTAGCAGTGTAGTTACGTTACTCAGAATTTATTAGAAGCCACACATGGTGATGCATGCCTGTAATCCCAGAGGAAGGACCATTGTGAGTTTGAGACCAGCCTGGGTTACAAAGTGAGCTCAAGGCCAGCCTGAACTGCATAGGGACAGCCCATCTCAAAAAAAAAAAAGACAAAAAATATTAATAGAAAAATTAAGAAAGGTTTTATAGCATAAATTTTAGGACAAATCACCTGAAGATTATTAGTTGGTTACTAAACATTATCTCCGTTCTCTTAATATGTTTTGTATCCTATAACAAAATGGCACAAGCTGGATAATTTATAATGAACAGAAATGTATTGTCTTGTGAGTCAGGAGAACAGAGAATGACTCACGAACACATAAGGATTAGCCCCATGACCCAACTGCTTAAATTGTTCTTCCAGTGGACATGCAATATGTATATGCTGAGAAAAGAAGGTGCCAATGACTTAAATCATTCTCTTAAATTAATTAAGGAGATGATTGGTGAAGTCCAGGGACCAGGTTATGGTTAATATTCAAGAAGAAGGGTAAGCAGAGAGAAAGAAATTGAGGAATCTAGAAATTTTAAATGCAGCTCAACTCTATAATATTAGTGGTGACGACTCTTTCTTTTCACATTTTCAAAGAAAGAATTGTCATTGTCATTTGTTCCATGGTAAGTTATCTCTGCATCAAAAAGCAGAGATTATTCACAGTTTGATGGGTTGGCTGGTCTTGGCTGGGTTCATACATCTTTCATTGTGTTGGCCTTGTTCACATCATAGCTCTTCACCCCTGCGAACTCATCTGAGGCTGGCAAGAGCACGGCACTCCAGAAGGGCACTCCCTTACCTGCAGTGAGTGGCAGGGCAGGGGAGCACATTGGCAATATCTTCTGTCTGTGCATATCAGTCTTGGACGAAGGCATTTGGTAGTCTGGCATAAGCTTCTTCCCGTGGAGGTTAAACCCCCAAACAATGAAAACTCCCTTGCCCTGAGATTCTGTAGTTCCTTTTCTACTTGTTCTATTGCTCCAGGGGCAAACCAAAATTCCAAGCAAGAAGACATGCATTTCATCTTTTGGAGTGACTGAAAGCAACTATATATATGCAAATAATCCACCATGTTGCTATTCTAAAATGATAAGAGAAAGAATATAATTTTGAATAGATATCAAGATAATCAACATGGACAACTAAAGAATAATGCAAAAAACAAGAGGCTTCTCTCATTTTGTCAAAAATATAAAAATGTTACTGATTTTCTTTTGAGAAAGGTGACTTAAATATGATCTACAATGGTTGCAAATACCTGATGTACCTTTGTAGTAAATCTCCTTGATATAATACATAAATTAAAGTTAATTAAATATAAATTAAACACAAGATTTAAACTTCAATTGTGATACACATTTCTTGCATTCACAGCTACTCTAATCAATGATGTTACCAATAAGAGATTAAAAAGAGATGCATTCAAAGAGGTTAATGCCAATTATAAATTTACAACTTGCTAGACACTGTTGCAACTAATACAGGTACAGCAACATTTCAAGTTGTAAAGTGTGGCTAAAGAAATTAATGTACTCTGCATGGAACTAGCTTTATTGAACCAATGTTCCTTCCACTCGAAAAGTGGATTCTTTTTACTTCAAGACAAAGTTAAAATTTTTGCAGCTTATTTATTTTAATAAGCATCCTTACTGACAGTTCCCAAAATAAATAAATAAGTAAAAGTAGGGGAGGGGTTTGTTAAAAAGTAATGAAGCACCACGAAAGAAAGCATGACTTAATTATTTTTCTAGGGTGGATGATGAATAAATTAGCCACACTGCGGTCCTGCCACTTGTATAAAACGCATTACTTTTTCTTTAAGCCCCATTTCATGACTAAGTCAGCTTTTCTCCTGAGGGCCAGCTGATGGATAGGGCTGTGTTTAATGGCAAAAGACTTCCTCTTCATCATTGTTTTGGCAATGGCAATACTGTGAGGTGAGTTTGAAGTTTTCTCGAGTTCATGTTGTCCCATTTAATTACAAATGACAATTACATTAACTCTTTTTTCATATGCTGTCTAATCATGTGAACTAAAAAATGAATAACTTATATGTGACAAAGTCTAGGTGATCCAATAACTTGTACGTGCCCAGATGTATTAAGTCCATATTATTTTAAGGACTAATTACTAGTATATTTCTTAGGCTATTAGTGTATTTCTTAGCATATTTCTGAGTGCTATGTTTGAAATCAATATCTCTACTGGGACTTGTCCTATGTGGTGTTCATAGAAGTCACTTTTTATGTAGAATTTAACAAGTTGATTTTCTAGGCTTGACATACTGATTCATAAGTTTTTATTTCTTTTTCATGCTGATGTCTTATAAATTCAAAGCTGAAGATGTGAAATCACTCAAATATTTTATTATCAATGTTATGTATGTATGTAAAAAGATAGACATGTGTTAGAAGTGTTACAGTATATTTAAACTTGCCACCTGATTCTCTGTTAGAAATCAGATTTTATATTATGTTGATAGAAAACTGTGGTTTCACATTGAAATAGCAAATAAAAACTGAAAATAATCAGTAGGTATATTCATTGAGTGATGACCTACCTACCTGTTTAATGACTGCTTAGACTATGGCCCTCCACTCAGCCTCACCAGCCACCTTATTTTTTCTTGCAGTTCTGTGCATCTTATTTAAGGAGCATCTTATTTAAGGAGTATTAATGACTTTTTTGTACAGTCCATCTTGTTTATGTAGTAGTGGAAATCTTGCTCCTTGTACTGTCTAGAATGGTACAGTAGTTTCATGTTCTGTTACACTTTATAGATTCATGTAAAATTTATGCAAATAAAAGTGAAGTCCTCAGGTTGAAGTTTCCTTTGACCATTTCTTTGTTCTGAATGTTGTAACATATACGTTACACACAGTTCCTCATTTTGTGACCAACTCCTTTAACAGCCTAATCTCAGGAGCAGAATGTGGTGGTCAAGTGAGGAATGTCTATAATCCATATTGCATTATAATGTCTGTATATCCAATGTCTGTAATCTTGCTCTCCAAATACAGTCCAACCTTTTTTTAAATTTTTAAATCACTAAAATGATCTTGGTCATGAAGTATAAGGAAAATTTGGGGAAGAGGTTATACATATACCCTTATCATTCCTGTTAATTTAAAACAGTATCATCAATATGCATTTAGAGTGCTACTTTTAATAGAAAAACTGATCTCTTTAAAAACCATTCTTCTTCATTTTGTATTTTCATGTGAAAAAAACAGGTGTAATTTTGCATCATTCACAAACTCAATACCCTGCTAAAAATTTTCTTTAATATCCTGACTGAGCTGAGATGGAATCTTAATACAGTTTTGATTTGTAGTTCCCACATGCTGAAAGATGCTGAGCATATTATCAAATGATTATTGATCATTTGTAGTTCTTCTATTGAGTGTCTGTTCAGATCATTTGCCCAACTATTTATTGGGTTATTAGTTTTCTCAGTGTTTTTTAAAATTCTTTATGTATTCTGAGTATAACCTGCTGTTGAAAGGGTAGCTAGCAATATTTCCTCTTCTCTAGGCTGTCTCTTCACTGTGTTGTTTCTTCCAGGGTACGACCTTTTTAATTGGATACAATCCCATTTGTTGATACCTGCTACTATTTTCAGAGTTAGCAGAGTCCTATTGGGGAAGTCGTGCTATGTGCCTATATTTTGACTTTTCCCCTGTTTTCTTCTTGTACCTTCATGGCTTTGGGTATCATACTTAGCTCTTTGATCTCTTTTCAGCTGTTTTTCATAAAAGTGAGAGTCAGGGCTGCAATTCAGTCTTCTAAATATAGCTATGTATTTTTCTAGCTCACCTCTGTCTGAAGAGGTATCACCAAGAATACAAAATAAAGAAGAAAACTTGCTGGCAAAAATGTGGAGAAAATGGAACGTTAATCATCCACTGTTACTGAGAATAGAAATTAGTGGAACCGCTATGGAGGTTTTGCATATACAAAAAATGGAACTATAATATAATCCAACTAAACCCTTTATCCCAAGATAGCCACAGAAGTTAAACTCAGTATACTATAAAGATACCTGTGTAACTGTTTTTCATAGTACAACCCATAGTAGTCAAGGTACTGAATCAACTCAAGTGCACAACAATTGTGGGATGGATAAAGAAACTTGTATATGGTAAAATGGAGTATTATTTAGTCACATAGAAGGATAAAATCGTGTAATTCTCTGAAGAATGGATGGATGTAGAGATCATCTCATTTTGTGAAATAAGCAAGACTTGCCAAGTAGTGTGGGTTTTCTCACAAATGTGAAACCTAGGAAAACAGAGGGAAGAAAAGAAAGTGGAATAAAGAAGACTGGAGCAGAGGAGCAGAGGGGAGGGCGAGGAGTGGAGGTGGAAGTGATCCTAGCATGCTCTACACACACTAACACTCCAGAACAAAACCAGATATTCCTTATAATTAATATGCACAAATAAAGAATCACTTTACAATATACTTTTTAAAAATTTAACAAACATCCAGCTTTGGTCATCAAAGTCATAAAAGACTTTAGCATAATTTCTTCATTCATAACAAAAACTTGCAAAATATTAGCAAAATTTTAATTTACAAGTCACTGTATTTCACATAAGTGTATAGTTTATGTTTGTTATATATAATTCTTTATCTTTTATAGTTCTTTCATCCTAGCCGTAGGAGGTAAACCATTTGGAGTTTATGGCATGCACAAGCTAATGGAGTGTACATACCATTATGCATATATTTACTGACAATGTACAGTCACAAAACACTTTCTAAAAATGTATCCTTGTTTCTTCATTTATTCATGTTTCCAACTTATTGTAGATTAATAGCAAAACTTATTGCACTTGCTTTTTTTTTATTCAAAGAGAAACAAAAGCATGTAAAGGGTAGAGATAATACAGAATTCCAAAAAAAGATAAACAATAAGAAATCACTAGTTAATACATTACATATTGTCCTCTTATAAATAGTTGTACAAGTTAAAAAATTAAAGCATACAAAGTAGAGAGTCAAACAGTGAGAGTGTAAACAGCTATGCATGCATGAATCTCTGCATATATTTCTATCCTATCTGTATTAGAGGGAAAAACAAAACAGCAAGACAAAACAAAACAAATTCCTATAAAAACATAAAACCAAAAAGTCATATAAAACCACAGTACAAGGTGATCTACAATGATTACTGTGTTGTTTCTTATTATCATCAATAAAATGTCTATATCATCAGACATAATTGAATATAGCAGTATAATTGAGTATAGCAGTAAATAACAATATTAGTAAAATAAAACATTGCAGACAGTATAAAACTTCAAAGACAGGATATTCTATTGGGTCTTGTCATCTTAAGTGCAGTTGCCTACTCTCAGACTTGATACTATCAATCATAACAGCTTTGAATAAAATCTATCAATACAAAACAGTGATCCAACAAACCAGATTCAATTACGATCAGTCATGATAAAACTGTGTAGGTTTTACAGAGCTTTAGATTAAGTTAATAGGACATTAAGGATGATTACTGTACTATATCCTGTTATTTTCAGGATTACTGTCTATGCCCTCAAATCTAGTACAGGTACAATGACTGGAACAGAATATAATACATCTAAGCAGAGTAGTGTGAGTAATGTGGGTTTTAAATCCTGGTGCACTATTAACAATATAGCATATCAAGGCCATCTATGTTAGAGTTTCTAGTTATCCTGCTCTGCCTCATTTTTGCTATGCTATTTTTTTGCCTTTGTCTACTTTTCTCCTTCATTCTACTGGCTGCCCCACTCATTGAGGCCTTTCTGCCACTGTTCCTAAAATCCTGGTAGTTTTTTCTCTCTCTCTAGAATGTCCTTCAGCATGCTCTGCAGGGTTGGATTGGTGGTCACAAACTTGCCCAGTTCCTCTTGGTCATGGAAGCATCTTGTTTCTCCATTAATTTCTAGTGACAGTTTTGCAGGGTACATCAATCTGGGTTGGAGGTTATTTTCTTTTCATGGCTTGGAATACTTTGCTCCAAGCTCTTCTTGATCTGATTGTCTGTGTTGAGAAGTCAGCCGTGATTGTGATGGGCTTACCTTTATAGGTAATCTGTTTCTTTTCTTTGATGGGTTTTAATATTCTGCTTTTGTAATGAATTTCTTGTATCTTGATTGCTATATGTCTGGGTGTAGATCTGTTTTGGTTGTAGGTGGCTGGAGTTCTATATGCTTCATACAACCAAATGTCATTTTCTTTTCCCATGCTTGGGAAGTTTTCCTTAATTATTTCTGTGAATAGCCTTTGTAATTCACCTGTATGTATTCCTGCTTCTTCATTCACGTTTCTTATTCTTAAATTGTAGATTCTCCTGTCATCTTCTAGCCTTTGTATTGTTACTGCCTGTTTCCTTGTTATTTTTAAGAGATTTTTCCTTTCATGATCACACATTGCAAACTTGTCTTCAAGTTTTGATAGTCTATCCTTAGTTTCTTTTAAGGAGTTTTGCCAGCTTTCAATGGAGTTTTTAATTTCCTGGTAGTCTCTTTGAATCTGCTTCATGTATTCTATATTTTCTTTATATTCTTTATCAAATGTTTCTCTCCTTTTTT